>JABUQX010023745.1:32500-37500 GCA_015478945.1 Trachelipus rathkii | reverse complement strand
ATATATATATAAATATTATATTTATATATATATAAAGATATATATATATATATATATATATATATATTATATATATATATATATATATATATATATATATATATATATATATATATATATACGACCGGGTATGGTACGTCACTGCTCTCCATGCTCCCCTCCTTTGGGTTTCTCCTTCTCTGCTTATTTATGTCTAGTTTTCTTTCAAATCGCCCAATCGGCTGCTGTTGATGGGGCGACTTCTTCTTCCTCTTTTCTGTCAATAGTGGTGTTCTCATGGTTTTGTCTTATCTCCTACTTTATTCCTTCTTTACTTTCATTAATGATCTTCTCACCTGCATATCTAACTCTATTCACTCATATCTTGATGACTCGGACCCCTTCATTCTTCAACTCATTTAAATTCTGCTCCTTCTTTTACTTCCAGAATTGCCTCTTGTCTTAATCTTTCCGATTCTCATTTCGTTCTGGATAGAATTTCCTGATGGGTAGAATTAACACGGTGTCATTCCAGATTTTGCCGACTCCTACAAATCTCTCTCTCTAAGACACCTTCCAACTTTCCTTTCTCTTTCGATGGTTCTCTTGTCTCTCCTGTTGACAATATAAACATCCTTGGCCCAATACATAACAAAATGTCTGAAACCTCAAGCATCACAGCGGCTGCTAGGGCGGGCCTCAAAGAAACTAGGGAGTTCTTGTTTAGACTGCGAGACTTTTTTCCTCTTCTCAGTTGCTCCAGCTTTACAAGGGCTTCATCCGCCCTTGTATGGAGTACTACTCTCTGGGGTGGGGGGCTCTGGTTTCACCGGCTTTTTTTGGATAGGGTCGAGTCAGCAAGAAAAGCTTATAAGCTGTTCCGTACTTCCAGTTCCTCGACCTCTATCTTTGCGGCGCCGATGTTGGTGTTTATCTCTTTCTATAGGACCGCAGCGCAGGTGCTCGAGGCTTTATCACCGCGTACCTCAACCTGCCGTCGCCCGTAGAACTAGGGGTGCTGTGCCTGCACATGAGTTTTGTGTTTATGTAGGTAACTCCAGGCGTTCGTTGCGGTGCTTCCTTCTTTCCGCCATACATCTGTTCTGTGAATTCTTCCATCTCTCTGTGTTCTCATGAATTCCCTTATTCTCCCTTACCCAAAGCCTGCGTCTGCCTCCATTCCGCGTAATTTACTTAGTTGTTTAATTTCTTGAGGCGTGCAACACCCCTCCTTGAATAGGCTGGTGCCCGTGAGTGGTGGTGATTAACTGTGGTTATAGTATATATATATATTATATGGTGGTATATATATATAGAGTATATATATATATATATATATATATATATATATGGTATATATATATATATATATATATATAAGTAATATATATATATATATATATAGGTGATTCAAAACCTCTGCGACAAACTCGGAGGGCTGATAGAGCAAACGACAAGGAACATTTATTGTTAAATAACCTATGCTGAATATAACCTTCGTTTCAAAGTTACGGACGATTGAAGGTACACTAGTTTATGTTGTGTGACGCGTCGTATGTAGGTTACCGACGATTTAGGTTACTCAATTTTAATGTGTTTGTGCATGCGTACATGTGTGTACGCTTAACGTCCTTCGGAAATACGTGGCAATACCTTTACCTTGCCCAATTCATCGTTGATTCAGTACAGTGTAGGCATCGATTACGAATGGATCACTACACTCTTCCCGAGTTAACCGACATGATAATGTGTTACAGTGCGGCGAACGGAAATGGACGAAGAGCGCACCTCATGTACCGGGAACGGTTTCCACACAGAAATCACCCCCACCACACAATGTTTGCTTGCCTTCATCAGCGCCTTCGAGATGATGGGCGGCACTTCGTTCCGGTGTATTGGTGGAGACCGCGTAATACGAGGACTCCTGCGTTTGAAGAAGAGGTGCTTGAGAGAGTCGCCAACGACCCGTCGACTAGCACACGCGCCATTGCCCATGCCATGGGTTCAAATCAGTCTTCGGTCTTGCAAGAGCAAAGCCTCCATGCATACCACCTACAGAAAGTACAAGGACTTGAGCAACGACTTTAAAATCTCAAAAAGTATTTGCCTGGTGTTTCAACGGGAGCATTAGATAATCTTGCCCTCTCCTTGACATGTCTTGTTTACTGCTGAGGCAAGCTTCACACTTGATGGCATTTCCTAAACAGCAGAAACAGCCATTACAAGTGGGACGAGGACAACTGGTACGTGGCAATGTTCATCAGAGTTCACCAGGGCGAAACTTACTGCAAACATCTGGGCGGAATTATTGGGGATTATCTGCTGGGACCTGTCATCATTCCACACCGTTTGGATGGACCTGCGTACCTGCAACTACTTCAGAGCACGCTTCCGCAGCTCATGAACGACATACCCCTTTGCGTGACCCGCAGAGACATTTGGTTCTTAATACGCTTATGCCCAGCGCACTTCAGCCACCGCACGGGCTCAACTTTTCTCTCTCGGAACAGAGTCTACACTGACAAATGGATAGAGAGGGGACTGCCGGTAAAGTACTGCAAGATCGCCCGACCTCACGCCCCTAGATTATTTTCTTTGGAGCATATGAAGAGTGTTGTGTACATTAACCCAGTCAGCAACTGATTCAGCGAATATTCACTGCGTTTGATCAAATCAGACACAGCGAGGGCATGTTCGGTAGAGTCCGACAGGCAATGGCATCCCCTGTAATTTTCCCCAATAAAATGATTTCATAACAAGCTACCATTGTTTGCTTTACAACCTCGCGTCAAAACACATACGTTGTCTAACAAAATATCCTTATTGTTACCTCTATCAACCCTCGGAGTACACAGATGTACGCACGCACACATACATAACATAACATTAGAATACCCAAAATCTCCGGTTACAAAGTAACGGCGCATCAATAAACATCACGTGGTTTACAATACATCATCCGTAACTTTAAAACGAAGCGTCATACAACATAGCTTATTTAACAATAAATGTTCCTAATCGTTTGCTCTATCAGCCCTCCGAGTTTGTCACAGAGGTTTTGAATCACCATATATATATATATATATATATATATATATATATATATATATATATATATATATACGTTAAATATATATATATATATATATATATATATATATATATATATATATATATATATATATAAATATATATATATATATATATAAATATAGTATATATATATATATATATATATATATATATATATATATATATATATATATATATATATATATATATATATATATATAGAGAGAGAGAGAGAAATATATATATATATATATATATATATATATATATATATATATATATATATATTTTATATATATATATATATATATATATATTTTTTTTTATAATCCCACAAATGGGTATGTGAATTTTTTGCCTAGGGCGGAATGAATGGTTAAGAGGGCCCTGCTTATATATATATATATATATATATATATATATATATATATATATATATATATATATATATATATATATATATATATATATATATATATATATATATATATATATATATATATATCAGAGGCGACTCCTACACTCGTGCTACTCGTGCTTAGCACGAGTTATTATTATAGAAACGAACGATCTTCTTCAAATTTTGTAAAGTTATGATAAAATTCTCTTATTTTTTTGGTGAAAATAGGTCATCTGAAAGAATACATTACATAATACAAATGAAAGATTATGTAAAATTTAAACAAAGTGTAAGAATCATCGCCATTGAATAATGCTAGTTTTTAATCAATTATAAATGGTAACGGCTCATGCCTCTCCGAAAAAGCGGAGAGAAAATTTGAAGACAGTGTAAATTTAATTTTTTTACAAGTTGTTTTTTTTTCCTATCTAGGAATCTAATAAAGCACTTGTTTTATTTAAAAATAATTTAAAAATAAACATTTACTTGTTCTTAATGCACATTTCGGATAAAAATAATTAATATATTTAAATTCTAATATCTGAATTTGAAAGAAAAGCAATAAGGTACCCATTATACCAATTAGGCTATATGCTAAAGAAAACTGAGGATAACTCAAATACCCTCAGAAAAAATCACTATATATAATATATATATATATTTTTATATTTATATATATATATATATATATATATATATATATATATATATATATATATATATATATATATATATATATATATATATATATATATATATATATATATATAGAGAGAGAGAGAGAGAGAGAGAGAGAGAGAGAGAGAGATTTAATGTTGTATTTTAATGAAGACACTGATATATATAGGAGAGAAATATATAAATAGTATATATATATATATATATTATATATATATATATATATATATATATATATATATGATATATATATATATATATAAGGCTTGTATATATATGTTGTATATTCAGGGCTGCGGAGGCGGAGTCGTGGAGTCGGAGTCGGAGTCGTGCAATTTTCCAGAGTCGGAGTCGGAGTCGGAGTCGAGCCAAAAATTCTATGCAAGTGGAGCGGTCAGTCGAGTCGAAATTCCTGCGGGTGGAATGGAGTTCGAGTCG
The DNA here is from genome assembly GCA_015478945.1 of Trachelipus rathkii. Taxonomy (NCBI): domain Eukaryota; kingdom Metazoa; phylum Arthropoda; class Malacostraca; order Isopoda; family Trachelipodidae; genus Trachelipus; species Trachelipus rathkii. The sequence goes on along the minus strand of JABUQX010023745.1, from coordinate 32,933 downwards.
AACATTTATAGAACTATTATTATTATTATTATTATTATTATTATTATTATTATTATTAATATTATTATTATTATTATTATTATTATTATTATTATTATTATTATTATTATTATTAATTAAAAATGTCGTTATAATTTTAGGAAAGGGAAGTTTCATTTTGTTTCTTTCTGATGACACCTTTATATTATTGCTATATATCTGCATAAATATATATATATATATATATATATATATATATATATATATATATATATATATATATATTAATATATATATATATATATATATATATATATATCATATTATATTATATATTTATTTATATATATATGTTACAGATTATTCTGATAAATATATATATATGTTATATATATATATATATATATATATATATATATATATATAGTATATGGTAATATATATGTTATATATA
>JABUQX010023745.1:5000-12500 GCA_015478945.1 Trachelipus rathkii | reverse complement strand
CTCATTTCCGATTTATCCCTTTTTCCTCGCGTCTTCCTTCCTTCCTTGGAAGGTTGCCAAAACTTGACTCTAATGAGCGCCCAAACTAGAAACACACACACACTTTGATATCTCTAAGCACCTCATCGATATTCATAGACTTCTAATAAGAGCTTATTTCTATTCAGGAATTTAATTATAAACATTTTTTTAAAAGGAGTTTATAGATATTTAAAATATGCTTCCAATGTTTTAATGAGAATAATATGAAACGTTTGTAGACACTTTTAATAACGAAATCCAAGAATCTTTTTTTTTTTTTTTTTTTTTTTTTTTTTAAATTTAAGAGGGATTGGGCATGGTGGGTTAAAAGTTAAAAAAGGGCAAAACTTTTGGCAATAACTTTTTACTGGGCATTTAAGCATTATTTAATAAAAGTGCTTAATTTGCATTGTATCATTTTTTGGGGCATTTTTGGCACGGTGGGTTAAAAGAGGGCAACACTTTTGCTAATAACTTTTTAGGGGGGCATTTAAGCATTATTTACTAAAAGGGGCTTAATTTGTATTGTATCATTTTTGGGGCATTTTTTTGGCATTTAGGCACCTAGATATTTAAAGCGTTTTATGTATTAAGGCATTTAAGCACATAGCTATGTAAGTATTAAGACATTTTTCATGAAATTTATTTAATTAATATACTTCGGTTGTGAAATATATGTGCTTGTGATATGAAATTAAAATGAAACTTTTCTTCATTGTTGTAATATATATTCTGCCATTTTTGAATCACCCAAAGTTGTCAGTTAGGCATAGTAGTAGTATTAGTAGTAATAGTAGTAGTAGTAGTAGTAGTAGTAGTCAGTAGTAAGTAGTAATAATAATAATAATAAAATAATAATATAATAAAAAATAATAATAATAAATAAGAAATAATGAATAGTAATAATAATAATAATAATATATAATAATAATATAAAATAATAATTATATAAATATAATATTAAATATCATAATATAATAATAATAATATCTAATAATATCTTAATATAATAATCAATAATAATATAATAAAATATATAATATATATATATATATATTATTAATTATTATTTATATTGTTCTTGCTATTTAGCATTATTACTATTAATAGTCATTTAATTATTATGATCATTATTTATTATTTTCTTATTAAAAAATTATTTATTATTCAAAGTATTGCGAGGGAAGAGTGTTGTTTTAAATAATAATAATAAAAAATATACAAATTAGATCATAATAAAATATAAATAATAATAATAAAATAAATAAGATATTAAATTATAAAGTCGAGATTATTTAAAAGTTTCTGATATAATTATTAACGTTATTAATCTTTTATGAAGTCATTACATTAAATATCATTTTCGAATTATAGTTTATTTATCTATTTTATTACTTATATATATAAAATAAATAAAATAATATATAATATTACTTATATATATTTAATATATATAGTGTAACTTACATATAAATAAATATATATTTCATATAAATATATATCTTATAATATTTAACTTTTATATTAAATATACTAATATATACTATATAAATATTATATAATATATATTATATATATATTATAATTAAATATATTATACTCATAATATCTATATTCATACAATATAACTAACTTATAATTATATTTAATATATAATATAATACTAATATATTATAATATTATATTATAATATAATAAATAAATATATTATATATATATATATATATATATATAATATATATATATATTATATATATTACTTATAATATATATAATATATATATATATATATATACTATATATATATAATATATATATATATATAATCAATATAATATTTATAAATATGCCCCCATAATACATATATATATATGTCTTATATTATATAATAATAATAATATATATTATACATATACTCTCTAACCACACATCTCATTATATTCCTATATACTCTATATAATTATTATACCTATAATATATATAATATATTTATAATACTATATATATTAATATATATAACTATAAATATATAATAATATATAATATTATATATATATATTATATATTATATATTATATAGTATACTATATATATATAATATATTACTATATATATATTATATATATATATCTATATATTTACTATATATATATATATATATATATATATATATTATATATATAATATCACAATATCCATTAAATTAACTATAATCTATGCAAATTGATTCTGTCTGTATCTATAATATAATATAAATATATATAAATAAAAAAATAACGAAGAAAATAAGAAATAAATATTACTATATATTATATGATATATTATATATAAAAGAGTGCGTAAGGGGACGTGTAAGTTTTACTCGTTGAAGAACGCAAGACACCACAGTTTTAGGTTAAATAGATAAGGGGTGGGATCTAGGAGAAGGGAGGAAGTGTTAAAAAAAAAAAGTTAAAAACTATAAGATTAAACACTGTGAACACTGCAGAAAATAAAAAGAAAAAATATCAACCCTGCAAAGAACAGGTCGGTAAAGAACCACAGCGGACAACCCCATTAACGGTTGATATAACGATGGAGGGGTTAACAAGGGTTGCTATCATTGGAAGTGCCCCGTGGCTTCAGGATAACTACATGTGGGTCACAATTCCCTTATATATATCCTATATATATAATATATAATAATATGTGATTATATATATTATATATATATATATATATATATATATATATATATATATATATATATATAATGGTATATATTTATTATATATATAATATAATTATATATAATATATATATATATATATTAGTATATAATATATATATATCATATTTATATATAGTATATATATATATATATAATATATATATAATATATACTATTTAATAATAATATAATATATATATATATATATATATATATATATAACAGTATATTATATATAATATTTATATATATATATATAACCAATATATATAATTAATTATAATATATATATTATATAAATATATATAATACGTCATATATATATATTATATATTTATATATAATATATATTATAATATATTATATAATATAATATATATATAACTAAATATATATATATATATATATAATAATATATATAATATATATATCTAATATTATATAATATAATATTATCTATATATATATATAATATAAATATAATAAATATTAATATAGTATAATAAATATTATATATATATAACAGTGGTGGTTCTGTGCTGATAGATGATAAAATATGAATATAATTGAGAATGAAGGGAGAATTAAGAAGAAAATAATTTACGATTGACACTTGTCATTAAAATTTTACTTTGATTTTATAAAATATTTAAAAAATATAATGAATAAAATTTGTAAATTTACAAATCAATAAATATTGCCGAAATTCTATAAATATTATTTTCATCCCAACTTTCAATTTACCTCTTTAGTCTTCAGTGTTTAAATGATGTTTATCGAATGCATAAGAAGAAAGATAAAAGATGAAATCCTGAAGCTGACTTACAAGTTTTTTTTTCTTTTGTTTTAAAACTAAAAGAGAATCTTCACCCAACCGTCACCCGATCGTCACCCGATCGTCACCCGATCGTCACCCGATCTTCATCCCATCTTCACCCGATATTTGATCCATTCCTACTGCAAAACACATCAAAGATTTGTTATTATCTTAGAGGAAATGTTAAATTTGTATTATTGAATTAAAATTTTGTTATGAAATTAAAAAATTCCAATTATAAATTAATTATATTAATATATGAATAAAATTCATATATAATTTTTATAAATATATGGATCAAACGAAATTAAAGTAATTAAATAATTAAATAAACAAATTAAAATCAACAAACACAAATTATAAACAAATTAAGAAAAATAAATAAATAAACAAATTAAAAATATAAATATTTTTTTTAAATTTAAAAATATAATTATAAAATACAATAATAAAAGTAGTTAATTAAAAATAAAAAATAAAAAATTATATATTTTTAAAAACTATATAATAAATAAAGGAATTATAAAATTAATTCAGAAATAAAATAAAATAAAATAAAATAAAATAAAATAAAATAAAAACTGAAATCAATAATTAAGAAAATATAGTGAAAATAAAGGTAATAAAATTAAATCATAATAAACTATAAAAATATATAAAAATTTAAATAAAAAAAAATAAAAAATAAAAAATAAAAAAAAATAATAATAAACAAAATCAATAAATAAGAAACTAAATAAACACAAGCCTCATTGATAAGTATTAATTAAAGAAAAACAAAAGGGAAACATATTTCTTAAGAGATGTTATTGATAACTCGCTGATAAGTTATTTATCTAAGCTTGTGTTATTTCTCGCTCTCTCAAATTTATGTGAAAAAATATTTCACTTTTAAAAAAATAAATAAAAAAATAAAAATAATTATTTTTCATTATCATTCATTTTATTTCTTTTAATGAGGGTATTAATTTTTTTATTATTATTTTTTATTATTATTTTTATTATAAAAATAATTGGATTAAATTTTAAAGGTTTGAAACATTTTTCTATAAAAATATATTAGTTGATTATTATCGACGTTAATGAGACGAAGAGAGAGTTTATTAATGATTTTTTACATCGATGGTAAAAATAATAATAATAATAATAATAATAATAATAATAATAATAATAATAATAATAATAATAATAATAATAATAATAATAATAATAATAATATATAATAATAATAATAATAACAATATAATAAAGAAACAATAATAATAATAATATAATAACTATCGTAAATAATATAATAATAATATAATAATAAATAATAATAAAATAATAATAATAATAATAATAATAATAATAATAATAATAATAATAATATTTTTATAATAACAATGACAATAACAATAACAATAACAATAACAATGACAAATAATAATAACAAGTAATAATAATAATAAATCAATATATAATAATCTAATAATAATAATAATAATAATAAATTAATAATAATAATATAATAATAATGAATAATAATAAATACATAACAAAATAAAATAATATTAGAAAAATAATATTTGAATAGTATATAAAATAAAAAAAAAAAATAATTAATAATAATAATACATAATAATAATAATAATTAATATAATAACATAATAATAAAATAATAAATATAATAATAATAAATAATAATATAATAATAAATAGATGATATTCATGATATCATCTCTAATAACAAAAAATAACAAATAATGTTCTTCTTACTATTATTTTTCTTTTCTTTTTTTTTCCTTTTTCCTTTTTCTTCTTTCTTTTTTTTCTTTCTTTTTCTTCCTTCTTTTTCTTCTCTTCTTTTTGTTCTTCTACTTCTTCTCATAGCATCTCTTTGTTCTTTTCTTCTTTCTTTTTTCTTTTATATCATTTTTCTCTTCTTTTTCTATTCTTCTTTTTTCTTTCTTTCTTTTTCTTCTTCTTCTTCTCTTCTTCTTCTTCTTCTTCTTCTTCTTCTTCTTCTTCTTTCTTCTTTCCTTCTTCTTCTTCTTCTTCTTCTTCTTCTTCTTCTTCTTCTTGCTTCTTCTTCTTCTTCTTCTTCTTCTTTCTTTTTCTTCTTCTTCTTCTTTCTTCTTATTCTTCTTATTTTCTTCTTTTCTTCATTTCTACTTCTTCTTCTTTCTTCTTCATTCTTAATTATTTTATTAATTATTCATTATTATTATTATTATTATTATTTTCATTAATTATTATTATTATTATTATTAATTAAATTTTTTATTTTAATTATTATTATTATAATTATTATTATTATATTTTATTAATTATTCATCAATATTATTATTATTATCAATATATAAATAATCATCATCATCATCATAATCATCATCCTCATCATCATATCATCATTAAGATCAACATCAAACATCAATATCATCATCATCCATTATATTATTATTATTAATTATATTATTATTATTAGTTATTATTAATTATTATTATTATTATTATATTATTATTATTATTATATTATATATTTTATTATTAATTATTAATTATTAAAAAATTATTATTATTATTAATATAATATTTTTATTATTAATTTTATTTTGATTATTATTATTATATGATTATATTATTATTTTATTATTAAATTTATTATTATTATTATTATTATATAAATATATTATATATTAATGAAAATTAAAAGAATCGAATTAAGGTAGAAATGGCTTTTATAGTAAGTGAAAGTGGAGCACTAATCGTGATAGCGTTTTTAAAAGAACGAAGTATGGCATTTCAATATGCAGTCTAAGAGGTAAATAAGGAATAGACTTAAAATAATATATAATACTGTCCGGATAAAATATATTAGTGGAACCCAAAAAAGACCTTCCAAAAGTAGATGAGCTTTAATTATAAGTGGTCCAGAAATATGAATATGGGGATATCCTTATCTCTCATCTCTCTCCTCTCTGTCTCTCTCTTCTCTCCTCTCTCTCTGTCTCATTCTCCTCTCTCACATTCTTCTCATCTCTAAACACTCTCTCGATCTCTCTCACCATCATCATCTCACTCTCTCTCCTCCTCTCTCTTCTCTTCTCTCTCTCCTCTCTCTCTCCTCTCCTCTCTCTTCTCTCCTCTCTCTTTCTTCTTCCCTCTCCTCTCTCTTTATATATAATATATAATTATATTATATATAAATATACTATATATATATATATATATAATTATATTATATATACTTTATATATTAATATATATTTATATTATTTATATATATATCACCACCACCCTATAAATATATATATTATTTTTTTTTTTTTTTTTTTTTTTTTTTTAATAAAAAGTTCACACCGTCACGCGGGCATAGGCCCTATTCCAAGGGGGGAACTTCTCTAGGTAAGCTTCTACTAGGATCCGAACTGGATTCGAAACCGACGACGTTGCAATATATATATATATATATATATAATATATATATATCAATATATATTATATATATATATATATAATAGTATAATACTATATATATATTACTATATATATAATATATATTATATATAATATTATTATATATATTTTATATAATTAATACTATATATCTATATATATATATATATAATATATATATATATATATTATATATATAATAAATAAATTAATATCATCTAATATGTATAATACTATTATAATATATGATATAATATATATAAATTTATTAAATTTACATTATAATAATTTTTTTTTTAATATTATATATATATATATATATATATATAGATATATATATATTATATACTATTATATATATTATATGCCTTTCTCCTTTTCGCAGTCACTCTCATCTATTCATTCGATTTCCTTTCTCGTCGTTCAAATCTTTCTTTCTCATTATTTCTCTCTTGATCTCTCCTTTATTTCTCTTTCTCATGTTTCTCCCCTCTCTATATCTTTCTCCTATCTC
>JABUQX010023745.1:0-2500 GCA_015478945.1 Trachelipus rathkii | reverse complement strand
CTATCTATCTATCTATCTATCTATCTATCTATCTATCTATCTATACGTATCTATCTATCTATTATCTATCCTAGCTATCTAGTCGATCTAATCTACTCTATCTATCTATTCTATCTATCTTTGTATCTATCTGATCTATCTAACTATCTATCTATCTATCTATCTATCTATCTATCTATCTATCTATCTATCTCTGCGGATAGAATGTGGAAATGAATTACATTGAAGAATTTTCCCGTCTGGGACCATTTACTTGGCGCGTTTGTTTTCTCACTCTATCTCCTCTATTCTATCTATCTACTATCTTACTATCTATGCTATCTATCTATCTATTCTTAATTCTAATCGTATCCTACCACTCTACTATTATCTATCTAATCTATCTTATCTATCTATCTTATCTATCTTATCTATCGAAAATATAGACAATGGATTATATAGAAAGAATTTTTTCAACTGGGGCCCTTTCTTTAGGACGCGTGCTTTTCTCCTCTCTGTCTTCTTTCTTTCTCCTTCTGTCTCTCCATTCTTCGAATCTTAATCAGCGCCTTAAAGTAATGGTTATTAGAACAGTTATCAGATTTTGAAAAAGGCTTGTTTTCCTTACACATAAAATCGTCAATTTAAAAGCCTTCAGTAATTACAAAGGGATTGTAGATAATAATGGGAAATTTCCTTTTAGCGTGTTAAAAATATTTCCGTATTTTCATCTGGAGTTGTGGTCATTATTATTAATAAAAGAAAAAAAGAAAGAAAAAAAAACACTTCTTTTTTCGCAAAACACAGTCACGTTTTTAATGAAGCCCCAAAATTAACATTACGACAAATTAACAACATCACTTAAATGTCTAGTTCGAACCAAATTGCAGAACGAGCCTTAAACAACAAAATGGACTTACAAGGAAAACAAAAAACTTAATTATTAAGGGATTTTCCAACAAAGAATTAATTTTTTCCACCTAATCATATATTCAATAATGCTTTCTGAAATTGACCATTTTTGTGTTGCAGTCTCTTCCGTAGTAAGAAAGAAGAGAAGAAAGAAGAGAAGAAGAAGAAGAAGAGAAGAAGAGGAAGAAGAAGAAAGAAAGAAGAAGAAGAAGAGAAGAAGAAGAAGAAGAAAGAAAGAAGAAGAAGAAGAAGAGAAGAAGAAGAAGAAGAAGAAGAAGAAGAAGAAGAAGAAGAAGAAGAAGAAGAGAGAAAGAAGCAAGAAGAAGAAGAAAAGAAGAAGAAGCAAGAAAGGAAGAAGAAGAAGAAGAGAGAGAAGAAGAAGAAGAAGCAGAAGAAGAAGAGAAGAAGAATCAATCATCTTATTGTCTGCAAATTATAACAATTCAACATTGAATGGAAATGAAAAGTTTAATTTCTTTCCAAACGAAACATGTCTGTTCTAATGCTCTCAGTCATTCAAATTAACAAATACTTTTTTCTCTTAAACTGTAAAAAGATTACCTATTTTCTATTATATTACTATATATATATATATATAATATATATATATATTAGTAATTTATATTATATATATATATATATATAATAATATATATATATATATTATATATTATCTATTTTATTATATTATAATATATAATATATTACATATATATATTATATTTAATATAATATTATATATATATATATATATTATATATATATATATATATATTATATATATAATATATACTTATATTATATATATATATATATTTATATACTATATATTATATACTATTATATATATTATAATAATATATATATATTTATATATATTTAATATATATAATATATATATATAATATATATATAACTATATATGTATATGAACATTTCTTTTATGAAATATTATTTTTAAAAAACTCAGAAATGTCCATTATCCAGGGTATGTGATAGCCGAAGAAAAGCCAAAACTCGAAAGAAATAAAAACAAAAGCAACAAAAACCCAACAGAAAATTTTAACTAAACATTGAATCAAATAAACGAATTTAAACAGATAAAATAAAAAAAATTTGAATAAAATATATATATAAAATGAAAATAAATATATTAATAAACAAGAAAACAACAAAAAAAAAAAAAAAAAACAACAGCGATAAAGAGGGTTTTAGACACATACTAAAATCATCTTAATTATCAGTGATTGTGAGAGAGAAATTTGCGGTTATCGGTGGCTTGCAAATCAAAGAGCCTTTTTTGGTCCCTTCCACATCCTGAAATATTTTTTCTGCTTTCTCCTCTCTTCTTTATTAGTACGCTTGCTATGTCAATTGTTTTTATACTTATATGCACACGACGAGAGAAGAAAAATGAAGTTTGGTTGGTAAACATTAAGATTATTACAAGATATATATATATAGTTATAACTTTATATATTATTATATATATATATAATATATATATAATTATATATATTATATATATATATATAATAAAATATATTATATATATATATATATATTTTATATATACTATATCAGCGCCAGGGACTCCACGTAACTTTGG
>JABUQX010023744.1:52500-58191 GCA_015478945.1 Trachelipus rathkii | reverse complement strand
CTTCATTACTCCTTGGTTTGACCTGTTTTGACTTCCATTTCACCTTAACCGGTACCTGCAAGTTTTAGTCTATGCAAATTCATATTTGTTCCGTTGTATGTACCGTCGAATTCCTGTACCGTTCTTAAATCAGTTTTCACGTTCCACCATACATATACTTTTTCTCGACATCCATTATACCACTAACGGTCTAATTGACCATCCTAATTCAAACTTTATGCTATTTGGTCCCACCAGAAGGGCATACCAACATTACTTCTTCCTTTAAGTCCTCAAGAACCAGAAATTCCAATTGTCCGTACTTAATGCCATCAATAGTGACCTCCAAGATCACTGTTTGATGAGACTCTACACTCTGTTGAGGATCACCCAGACCTCTCAATCTCATTTCCTTGCTTATTACCGTCGGATTCGGAATCTTCCCCAGCCTCCTTTTCCTTATCAAACAGTAATTGGGATCCCGAATCTATCGCGCTAACATTTCACACCATCCAATTTACGTTATAACTTTTATCAAGAGACAATCTTCCACACTGTCAAAGCCCATGCTTCCTTGTATCACCCGTTTATTGTATGAACTTCGATCTTTTTTCCGATAACATCTTTTCTGTTCTTTTGTATATGTTGGGCAATGACCTCAATAATCTCCACTCTGGACCTGTAACAAACTCCTCTGCTCCGGATTCATTAACCACCTGTCCTGATATAATCGGGCCTCCTGTTTATTATCCTTTGTGTGCTGCTCCGACAACGTCCGGTTGATGGCGGAAGCTGTGTCTCCGAACTCGTTCGTTTTCTTTCTTTTTTAACTCTCTCTATTTCTTCCATCATTGACAGAATCACGCGCATGTCCGACTCCTCACAGCCAAGAAACATTTTCTTCACTAACTCTTTCCTGAGTCTTTTCCCTGTTTCGGTTGGTTTCACCTCCTTGCGTTGGAATCCTTGTCCTCTTCTTTATTGACATCATCAGTCATGCTCACCTGCTCCCTACAAGCCAATCACACTCCTATTAAACCGCACGCAGTCACGTTTTTATGTGCCAAGCCCTGTCACATGGAAACTGGCATCCTTAACCCTGTCAATCTTACGCAGGTCTACCAGACCTTCTAATATATGCCCTTGGTCCACTACTAACCCCCGTTGTGGCCGGTTGTCTCATAAGCCGCACCCTGTCTGCATACGTCCTTTTTTCTTCTCCTTGAGGGATGGCCGCCCCATATCGGAATTGTATCAGCCTCCGGTTCCGTGTTTTCATCCAGTTCGTCCTCATCACGAGCCCAGTTCACCATATCTTTCCATCTCACCCTCGGTTTTCTTTTTCGCCTCCCATCCGTAACTTAAATCGTCTTGCTATTTTCTTGGGCAGACATCTTATAAATTGCTTTTTCAGTGTCTCTTTATCTCTTTGTTCTTCGTTAGTTGCAGCCTCATAGGTTGTCTGCATCCGTAATGCAAATTCAGCGATTTTCTCCTTCCTCTTCATCTCCATTCTCCAGAACTCCTTCTGGAGATCCATGACCTCACTATCCTTTCCCTCCTTGCACCAGTTCCTCAACCTTGTAACCACCGTGACATATTTCACCTTAGCCCTGTACATGCTGAAATACATCCTTAATGCTCCACCTTCCAAAAAGTTCCTTAATTCTACCACCCATCTGTTTTTGTCACTTCCGAGCTGCTCCTTCGCATAGCCTCGAAATCTTCATATGATAGGCATCGATACGTTTTGGACTCTTCTTCTCACGGTATTTCAATTGGTTTCACCAGCTGTTAATTATTTGCCCTTGCTGTAAGCCTGCATCACTTAGCGTTCACCCTGCCAAAATAATGAGGACTCTCTGTTCTACAGCCAAGTTGCACATTTCCATTTCCTGATTTCTCTAGCTTCTAACTAGCCTTTTTAAGCCCATAACTGTCCTCCTTTTCTACTTCGCTTCAACCTTTTCGACTCCACTTCTGTTACCGTGCTCTCATCACACGTATACTTCCTTGCTGGTTGCTCCTCCTTCTAATTTCCTCCTCCTCCTTCTTATATCGTTCTACCTTTTTCGTTACCACTTCACCATCCCTTTCAAAAAGTTTCATCTCTTTTCATCATTAATCTCAATTTGCTATAAACTGTAGTTGCGTATTGCAAACCTTTGCAGTTCTACTTTCAAACCTGGTCCTGTGGTTCACTGATCTGATCCTTATTTACTTAATCGTCCTTGTTCTTACCAGTTCATCACCGGGTTTCACCTTTGGTAAACTCCAGAGACTGCGAATACAAACCCCTTCATTATCGGCCGCTAAGCTTCTCCTTCATCAGGTATTCTTTGATTTCTCTATAAAGCCTTCTGGAAATCCTCTAGGGTACTTCCAGGAGCCTTGGAACCTCCATGAAACCTCAAATCTTTCTACTCTTCTTTCAGTCCCATCGTGAATCACCAGTATTATCACCAGGACAAAAAAAAATACACTAAATCAACAAAAAAAATTATCAACCTTCTGTGTGTGTGTGTGCACGTATGCACGAAAGTGTTTTTCCCACACCCAAGTATCCTTTTCAGGCAAAAAAAAAATTTTATCAAAAAAAAAATTTCAGTATCGAATCACCCTGCCTCAACCTGTGACCCAATCAGAGACTTGTCCAAAACGCTGCCACCATAAAAATTTGAGTGCCGGGTACACAATTTCTTGCGCTTCTTTCTTGTTCCCAGCTGATGCCACCATACACGCGGGAGGTCTACAAGGTTTTACAGTCTCCAACTAGGGTCCAGGAATAAGACAACGGGTTTTTAGTCATATATTTACAGTGCATAAACAAAATAATAATAATAATAATATAAATCAATCGTTATCTCCACAAAAATAAGACCTACCTGGCTAGCCACTAAACTCCCACCGAATCAATAAGTCTAAGTAAATGGAAAATAATATCAGTTATAAAATCCCTAAATTATACTAAAGAAAATACTTCAGTTAAATAGATCAGTAAATCAGCGAAATCAACCATAAAATAAATACGAAAATGAATAATAATATTCTGGCCGGCATGTCTGTATGGTCACTAAACAACGCAAACGTCTGAACCAGTTTAACTAGGACCAAGTATTAATTATTAACAACAACATCCTGTGAATTTTATTAAAGTAAAAATTAGGGTCACTGAGTAATTTACAACCCTCTCACTTGGGTCACTTATTACAGTTGCAAATGTTATAGCGGACTTAAGTGTTCTAGGGGAAAATAAACAGTAAATAGACTTCCTTTAGTTCCCGTGAAGTGGGGAGTACAACCAGGTAGACCCTCCCACAGGTAAGGGGTGAAGTACACATCGGGCAACCCGCCATATCCAGGTAAAGGTGGGAGTTACAGTCAGGTCCTCTCCAATCCGGTGATAGGTGGGGATACACTCAGTACCGCTCTCATGTCCAGGTTGAAATGCGATCCAAACATAGTTCGGTTAAGAATCACTCTCCAGATTGAAAAGCCCAGTATACTAATCGCTTCAGGTTGATGCCAAGTTCCGTTAAAACCCGATTCAAATCCTTCCGGGTTTGGCCAGTTCCAGTCAAAAATCCATCGGGTTGGGGGCCAGGTTCAGTTAAATTAAATCCTCCGGGTTGGGGCCAGGCTTTCAGTTAAATAAATCCTCCGGTTGGGGCCGTCAGTGTTTCCAGCCAAACCCAAAAAAATCTCGTCCGGGTTGGGCTAATTAATCAGTTGAAACCCGAATCATAAATTCGTTTGGGTTGGCTTAGTTATCCGTTGAAACCCAATAAAATCCTCCGGGTTGGGGCTATTATGCATGGAAACCCGATATAAATCTCCGGTTGGGCTAAGTTAATCAGTGGAAACCCGATATAAATCCGTCCGGGTTTGGGGCTAGTTATCAGTGGAAACCCGATATAAATCGTCCGGGTTGGGGTCAGTACTCAGTGAACCCATTATAAATCTCCGGTTTGGGCGGCTATTTATCTAAGTGTGGAAACTGATCCGATATAAATCCTGTCCTGGTTGGCCGTAGGTTCATTTTAAATAAACTCCTAGTAATGGTTGGTCCCTGGTTTTGGTTTTCCCTTGAAATACAGAGACCCTCTCATCAAGACTATATTTGTACATAGTGGAATAATATAATAAAAAATAATAATAATAAAATTAATAATAATAATAATAATAATAATAATTAATAATCAATAATAAATAACTATTAATAATAATATATTAATAATATATAATAATATATAAAATAATAATAATAATAATAATAATAATAATTAATATAATAATAAATTATATATAGTAAGTAGTATAATATTAGTATAAAAACAATACTAACAACAATAATAACAATAAATAGCAATCAATAATAATAATAATAAAATTAATAATAATATATAATAATTATATATAATTATAATAATAATAATATATAAGATAATAATAACAATGAATAATATTAATAATAATAATAATAAAAATAATACTAATAATAATAATAATAATAATAATAATAATAATAATAAAATAATAAATGAAATAAATAATAAATAATGAATAATAATAATAATATAAATAAAATAATGAAAATAAAGTACAATATATCATAATAATAAAATTCATCGTAATAATAATATATAATATAATATAATCATTCTATATCACCGTTAAAAGTCGTAACAGTAGTAATAATAAATGTACATAATAAAATAATAAAATATAAAATAATAATATAATAATAATAATAGATATATAATAAAAAATAATAATAATAATAATATAATATAAATAAAATAAAATAAGAAATAATAATAATAATAATATAAATAATAATAATAATCAATTAATAATAATAATATTAAATAATAAGTAATAATAATATATAATAATAAGCTACTGTTATTAAGTAAAAACCTAAAACTAATATGTACAACACTCTGGACTCATTCACATCAACATAGGACCGGTAAAAGCCAATAATAATATATAATAATAATATAATAATAATAATAATAATAATAATAATAATAATAATAATAATAATAATAATAATAATAATAATAATAATAATAATAATAATAATAATAATATATAAATAATAATAAAAATAATAATACATAATAATTAATAATAATATAATAAAATAATAATAAAATAATGAATAATAATATAAAATAATAATAATATATAATAATAATAATTAATAATAAACTTTTAAACGTTGCCCATACACTATTCTTCTCAAACCTTTTAACCTTACATTCGTACTTTGACTCTACTCCATATCTCAATTCCATCGTAACTTTGCTTCCTATTCCTTCACAAACTCGGCAATCCAGTAACTAACTATAAATATTTACAAAATAAGACACGACCTGACACAAACCGATGGTAACTTAAACACGAAAAATAGTAACGTAACGCTTCAATAACAATTTCTTAACTCGACCCTCGTAACCATCTCCTAAAATCTACTTTAAAATATACCACGGCTTCTCTTTTACATTTTCCTTCTCAACTCCTCAATCCTGATTTTAACGTTAGTTCTGCTTTTGATTTCACATTATGCCACTTTCTGAACCGTTTTCATAAATATAGTGTAACAAAATAGCCGAAATCTTCCAATTTTAGTTTTAACTTTCCAAATAAAAGATAACTTACCCAGCTTTGGGGAATTGACGATCTTAAGCTTTTACTTCCACTAAA
>JABUQX010023744.1:42500-47500 GCA_015478945.1 Trachelipus rathkii | reverse complement strand
ACCTTCTTCTCCAAAGCTCTGACAGATTCCATGGTCAAGTTTGACCCACGGCAATTGTTTGTCTCTTGCTTTAGGGATCTAGCCCTTTGATGTCTTAACTTGTGTTTGACCATGAATTCGTCTTGACGCTGCATATACATGGAGTCAATTTTGGCTCCACGTGCCATTTTTGGCCACATCGTGTCCCAACCCTGCACATATGCCGTTCCTAACTTGAACGTATGTAAATCTAGGGATGTTCTATTAGTGTTTTATGATTATTCTATGAGTGCCAGGTGAGTGCCAATGATTGCCAAGTGAGTGCCAATGAGGGGCCAATGAGTTGCCAAAGAGTTCCAATGAGGCCAAGTGATGCCACATTAAAGTGCTAAACGAGGGCCTAAACATAGTGCCCAACTGAGTTCCACTTTTTTCAAGCCTTTTTCAAGCCTCCCCTGAGCCTAGAAAAGCCCTAATATGGGTGTCTACCCCTAGGTTATAAGGTATTAGGAATCGATTGTGTTAGATTCACATATCGCTAGATACGTTCCTAACTATGAGTTAGTATTTTTTATAACACTTATCAAGCACAAACACTCGCCATATGACACTTACACTAGCCCTATATTAGCACTTACACCAACACGCACAGGTACATAGCTTACACTTTACACTCACGACACCGATATTTTGAGCCTCAGCATTAAATGCTCAGCTTGATGCCTCAAACTTGAAAGTTCCTGTTGATGACTCATCTTGTTGACGTCATCTTGATACATCTTATATGAATGATTCATCTCTTGATGAAATCATGTTGTATGCTCATCCTCTACCGCTACTCAAACAAAAGTTAATATTAATGTCTCCCCTAGTTCATAAGCGTACCATCAGGGCGCAGCGTGCGCCCTCCCCGCAAAGGATGGAGACCCCGCACCCGCAGGTGCGACCGCCCGCGTCCCCCCCGCCGCGTTCCGCCGCCCGCGTGTCCGCCGCCGCGTGCGCTCGCCAGGCGCAATATCCCCGCCGGCTCCGCGTGCGCCCTGCAGGCGCAATATCTGCGAATGAAAAATTATATATACTTATAAGTCATTCATGTTATTTCATACTAACACTATATTCAAAAATTTCTTCAAATAATACTATGAGTCATTCATTTTTATTCATACTTAAACAGTATTGTTATTAAAAACATTTCGCTGAACACTAAACTGTAACTCATTAACATACCTTATTATTGTAACACATATATTTATTGAAGCATTTATCTCTTAATACTTTTACTTAATCTTTTTATTTAAAATTTAAAAATTGTATGTAAGAAGAAAAAAACCAAAGTGTGTTTAAAACATTTTGATTTTACTAAATATACACGAAATTTATTAAAAACATTAATATTACATACCTTAAAGCAGTAATAAATCAGTAAATCAATAGAGGTGTACCTAACACCTAAGGAGTAGTTTGTTTGTTTTACTGCTTGACTGTCTTTAATCATGTTTTAACTCTAACTCATTAATGTTTTACTGCTTTAACTCATATATTATTAACATTCATACCCTAAAGCATAAATCAGTAAATCAATAGAGGTGTTACCTAACACAAAAGTGGGATTAGTAAGCTTTGTTTTACTTGTCTTTAACTGCTTTAAACTCATGTTTTACTGGCTTTAACTCATGTTTGACTGCTTAAACTCGACATGTTTACTGCTTTACACTCATATTCTTATAACATTACATAGCCTTAAAGCAGTAAATCAGTAAATTCAATAGGTTTACCTAAGGGAGGATTAGTATGCTTTTGTTTTTACTGCTTTACTGCTTTAAACTCATATATTTATTAACATTAAAACGTCTCTGCTGTACGCTTTTAAACTCATGTTTTACTGCTTAACTAAATGTAGTGGTCTATGGCAAATGTAAGTTAATAGTTGAATGGGTGGTATAAGTGTCATAGTGAAAGTGTGTGTGTGTGTAAAGTGTGTGTGTGTGTGTGTGTGTGTGTGTTTGTGTGGTGTGTGTGGTGTGTGTGTGTGTGTAAATAATAATAACAAAAGGCCTGAAGTAAATAACACTAAGTATAAATAAAAAAATAATGCAAACATAAAAAATAATATAAATTACAATTGAAATGAACAGAAGTCAAGTCATAGACTAGAAATAAAAGTAAAAACAAAATAAAAAACATAATGTTAAAAAATATATGAGTTAAAGCAGTAAAACATAGAGTTAAAGCAGTAAATTAAATTCACTAGATTTATTAGTAGATCACGTGAAGCAAAAACGCAAGAGCGCCCGCAAGCGCGACCCGGGGCGGAACCGACGCATGAACCCGCCGCCGTAATATTACTAGCGATCTTGTGATACTGTGAATGTAATTATTAAAACTTTCTAGTGAAATTCATAATTATTCTTTCAATGTAAGATTTATTATAAACCCAGAGTTCAATAGTAAAAATAAACCCTTTTAATTAACAATCAGATAACCTTGTGCACCCGTAACATAGCTTAAAATCGTGAACGTATGAATTTTTAAAAAATGAAAGTTGGTCGTAATAAGATAATAAAACACAACACTGGCTGCTCAAAATCACAATTAGAAGAACAAGTTCATTTCAAAAGACGATTTCGTAATTGGCGAAGATACATACGGAGAATCATTTTATTTTGAAGATGGATTGGCGGCAATCACACAGTAAGGACAATACATTTCCTTCTTACCTGCTTAAAGATCCTAACGATCTAGCTGGTCATTTTAACTACATTTTCATTAACAAAAATATATTAATTTATTTCTTATATTTTTTCGATATTTTATTTTTTTATTTATTTTATTTTTTTTCTTTTTTTTTTTTTTTGTCTATTTTATTTTTTTTTTTTTTTGTGATATTTTTACCGTTTTTTGACCCTCTGCGTATTAGGTCTTAAAGTCGAGCCAGTGGATATCAAATAAGGCGTTATCCTAAATTTAGGCCCTAAAATTTTAGGCCTATACGTAAGTATTGCCACCATCATTTACAGAAAAAGGTCAGTTGAAATATATTTTGACCTGAATTAAGGGGCTAAATCTGCCCCGGGCTAACAAAGAAGGATTATCCCTACATTTAAGACATAAACGTAGGTTATTCAACACATTTTTCAGAGACGAGAGGCTGTCGTTTCGATCTGTAAGGAGTCGGGTGTTGTTGTGTTTCTCGTGGATGGCATTGTCCAATGTACATAGATAATAATAAAATAATTAATAATAAAAAGAAATCCCGAATTATTTAAAAAAACTTCTGAAAATATTTTTAGTTGACATCGAGCGAATAATATAAATGTAAGTGAATAGTTGTTATTTTTAAAAGAACTTAGAAAGATTTTAATAAAAATACATGTTATGTTAGCAGAGGAGAATAACTTATTTTGTTATTTTATACTTATTAATGGCCTAAAGTGATGAATAAGCAAGTACGTAATAGATGGACAAAAACGTGGCATATGCTTTGGTGTAGAGGGTTCTAGGGCTGACCTAACTGATTTTACTATTTATTGCTTAAGGTAACGTAAAATATATGTTTTCATAAAATTTCATAAAATTTTGTAAAAGTTATTTAAAACTTGAATAGTTATAAATTTATAGAACAAAAAGAATTAACAGTTCAATAATAAATCTTTGTCAATTTAGATAATTCGATTGATTATATATGAATTTTAAGAAACTTGGATAAAATTTAGTTATATTGGAATGAGTAATATAAATGTACGTGTGTAAATTAAAACAAAAATGTTTTATAATTTATACCGGGTTATACTGTGTAGCTTGTAGTTGTCGTGTGTGTGGGGTCGTGTGTGTGTGGTGTGTCGTGTGTGTGGAATGGTGTGTGTAAATCTGGTGGGCGAGTGTTAAGTAAATCTGTGTGTGTAATAAAATCTTGTTGTCGTACAGTAAATCTGTGTTGTTAAATAAACTGTGTGTAGGTAATAATCTTGTGATGTGTAAGTAAATCTTGTGTGAGGTAAGTGTAAATGCTAAGTTATATGGGGTAAATGTAAATGCTAAGTGAATGTGTGTAATAAGTACCTATAGTTGAACTGTGTGGATAATAGTGTAAGGCTGTGTTGTGTGAACCGTGCATGTGTATGATGTATAATGTAAGTGTCTATGGGTAAAGGTAAGTGTCATAGTGAATGTGGTGTATACTAGTGTCATATGAATGTGTGTATAAGTGCTATGTGTGTGTTGTGGTGTGTGTGTGTGTGTGTTGGTTGTGTGTGGTGCTGTGTATCTGTTTGTCTTATAATAATAATAGTACAAAGCCTGAATAAATAACACTAGAGTAAATATAAAATAAAATAAAATAAGTAAAATATAATAATAAAAATAATAAAAAATAATCAAAAAATAAAAATAAAAAAGTATAAAACAAATAAAAAACATAATGTTAATAAATAATGAGTTAAAGCAGTAAACATATGAGTTAAAGCAGTAAAACAATATGAATTATGTATTGAGCATACTACAGATTAAGCATGTAAGCAGAGGTTAAAGCAGTAAGCAGTGAGTTAAGCAGTAAGGCAGTAAAACAAAAGCATACTATACCCTTAGGTGTTAGCCTCTATTGATTTACCGATTTACTGCTTTAAGGTATGTAATGTTAATCAAATATGATGAGTAAAGCAGTTAAAACGATATGGTTAAAAGCCATGTAACACATGATTAAAGGAATGGAAACAGTGATTAACAGAAGTAAAGCAGTCGAAAGACAAAAGCATACTAATCCCCCCGTAGGTGTTAGGTACACCTCTATTGAGACATGATTTTAAGGCTTTTATATTAACGCAACTATTTCTAAGAGTTAAAGCAGTAAAAACATTATGAGTTTAAGCAGTTAAAAGAACATTGATTTAAAGCATTAAACATGAGTAAAGCAGTAAAGCAGCTAAAACAAAAGCAATACTAATCCCCTCTTGGCTTAGTTAAACTCTATTGTTTTACTGATTTACTGCTTAAGGTATGTCATGTTAATGAATATGTGAGGGGAA
>JABUQX010023744.1:35000-37500 GCA_015478945.1 Trachelipus rathkii | reverse complement strand
TCTTGTTCCGCCTGAGAAGTTACGTTAGAAAAGGAAGGGGGATATAATAAACGAGCATAGTAGCTTTCATAGTTTAAAGTAAAAGCGTTTGATGGTAGTGGCGCTAGAAGGGAACTATGGAGACCGAGTGCTAAGAGAGACGAATATGCAGTTGATAAAAAGTTGAGAGGAGCCCTGGAGAGTTTTGTATGAGAGAATAAATGTATGTAAGAACAAATATGAGATAAAGGAATGGTTTTATGAGAAATGGGATCAAACAGGAAAGTGTTGTCCACCAATTTGTTTGTAGCATATCGAATGTAGTGATAAAGAAAGGTGAAGAGGATATAGGAGATTAGGACTGATATTCGCAATCGCAGATGACTTTGGCAGGCTCGAGCGAAGAAGAGAAGATATGGCTGTATAGTAGGGTGTGCACATGTTTCTGCTAAATGAGGCCCTAGAGACGGCCGGTCTGGCGGGGGGGAGGGGGGGGGGTGGGGGGGGGGGGGGGGGGGGGGGGGGGGGGGGGGGGAAAAACTATGAAAACAAAAAAGACGAGATCATTGTGGTTAGTAGGGGAGAAGGAAGGGGAGAGCTGAGAGTAGAATGTGAAGAGACTGAGATACTAACTGTGGAGAATGCAAACTTGAGTGGAGTATTTTGGAGAGGAGGAGTAAATGTACAGGAGATAACAAGAAGAATAGCTCACTATGGGAAGCTGTTAGAGTCAGGGTACCCCATACGAAAAGATTAGACAAATGCATATGGAGGTGAAAACGGCGATATTCGACGAGATTTAACATCGATTCTTACATAATGGGCAAAGAACATGGAGTACACCACAAGAGAGAAGTAAAATACAGTCGGCACTAGAGATGTAGGATTTTAAGAGAATAGTGGGAAAGACCAGAAAAGAAGACTAGACAAAGAAACTTATACAAATCAAATAGGGGTTGAAGTGAGGCCTATATTAAATCAAGATGGATGGCCCATTGGAGCGTGTAAACGTAAGAATTAGATATATATATATATATTATATATATAAATATATAATATTTATATATATATCATTATCTATATATATATATACATTATAATTATATATTATATATATATATATTGGGCTTTGATGCAACCTATGCAAGCAGTTGACTTAAAAAAAATTAAATCCGCCTAAATAATAGCCCTTCCGTATTCGTCAGCCACTTATCTGATACATTTCAAAGTTTCAACAAATAGTTTTGAAGTTCATTGGACATATCGTGAAACTAAATCTAGCAATAGCTTCTGAGAGAGCCAAGAAAGTTTAAATGCATATCACTTCGATTAAACAGAATCAAAACTAATGCAATGACGAAAAAAGTCCATGAATGCCTGTTGAATTCTAATATAGCTCCCAAAGCACGTAAGCCCAAACTAGCATGACTGATTATCGTCTTCTGAAAGTAGTGCCGATGACTTTTGATTTCATTGAAATCAAACTGGCTTTATCCCACGAACTAAAGCGAAGATCGATGATATGGGGGTTTCTCAAATTATTTTGCCGGAATAAAAAATCTTCACTGGAATCTCTACGTCATTTTCCTGGTGTTCTTTGCAGTCTTTCATTTTTTAAATACAGCACCCCACTACCATAATCAGCCTCAGTAGAAAACTCCTCAGTTGTAGGTTATATTCATTCTCCTAAAAAAGGCAGACTGTCTGATGAAATGCTTAGCAGTTTGATATTTTAAAAAGGAAATTCAGTGTATGAGAAAAATCAGGTTTCCTAATCTTTTAAGTATCTCATCATATTCTTACAATTGTAGAGCTTATATATATATATATATATAATATATATATATTATATAATATATATATAATAAGTATATCTATATATATATATATATAAATAAATACTTATATTTATAATATATATATATATAGTATATATAATATATATATATATATTATAATATTATTATATATATATTAATATAATATCTATATACATATATATAAATATATATACTATATAAGATATACCATATATATATAATATATAGAAAAGTCAGATGATTATGCAGTTTTCGAAAAGTAGGCCGATACTTTTTGATTATGAAAATCAACGGCATTACCACGACTAACAAGCGAAGATTTCGAATGGATATGGAGGTTCAATATCTGCCGAATAAAAATCTTCACTGGAAATTCCTACGTCATTTCTGGTGTTTTTGCTAAGTTCTTCATTTTAAATAAGCAGCCACTACCATCATCAGCAAATCATAAAATAGACTCTTCCAAGTTTTGTAGTAATATTGCATTCCCTAAAAAGGCTCCAGCGGTCTGATGAAATGCTTCATTTGATAATTTTAAAAGGAAATTCAGTGTATGAAAAAAATCAGGTTTCCTAATCTTTTAAGTCCATCATTATTTCTTACAATGTAGAGCTTATATATATATATATATATATAGTATATATATATATATATATATATATTATATAATATTATATAAATATATATATAGTATAATATAA
>JABUQX010023744.1:0-30000 GCA_015478945.1 Trachelipus rathkii | reverse complement strand
TCTCGACTTGCGTGTGTAGTTATATCAAATCCCCTATGTAATGATGAAGCCGAGACGGATACGTTGTTCTTAATCCTCTAACAGTCGTAGCAGTGGTAGTAGTTTTTGATGGTAGTAGTAGTCACCATGGTCCCCCTGTTAATTTTATTATGATTATATATTAATATTATTATAATTATATTATATTATATTATTATTAATTATATATTATAAATTATGATATATTATTATTATATTAGATTATTATTATTATTATTATTTATTTATTATTTATCAATTTATTATTACTATTATTAATTATTATTATTATTATTGATTATTATTATTATTAAATTATCTTATTATCTATTATATATTATTATATTATTATATTATTTATATTATATAATTATTATTATTAGCTCATTATTATTATTTTAATTTGCTTAGCGGGTTGTGTGAAGGCCCGACTTTTGGCTGCTCGCCGGCAGGTGCTAACCTACTCGGCCCTACGCGAAACCGACGCGTGCGCCCTCAGGGGCAATATTGGTACGCGGACGCATAAATATTATAATTGTGACGTTATGCAATGTATTCCGTGTTCTACTCTTAATCCTTTCATTTTTTAATAAAGTCTTACTCCATTAATACTTTGTAATCTTTCAAATAACCAGTTTTCTAAACTTTGATCATTAACTGAATCATTTTTATTTATTCTTAGTAAATGTTTGATTATTAAAAAGATTTTTAAATTTTTTTGGTTTTTTATTTTAAAAAAATCTTTAAATTTTTTTAACAAAAAAATGTTCTTCGTTTACTCTAAGGGAGTAAGTCAATAAAGCAGTAGCGAGAAGAGCCCAGTCTCAGCCTCCATCGCATCCGGTCATGCGTTATTGCTTTACTGCTTTAAGTCTTATTTAAACACACAATTTGTGAAAATAAATTCTTTGTTTGTTGAACATTGAATATTTAAGGTGATCATATATTGTTAAATGATACATCCAAAGATACTCTATTCTGCACTAACTATTCAATAGCTCTCTCACCAAAGGTTATATCACAACTGATCTCTTTCCCACTCTATTCATCACAATATAATAAATAATATCATTACGATTAGCTGATCGGTGCATTACCGCCAATCCAGGGCTAGGGATGACAAATAAACAGTTGATAAGAGGCAGATGCACAAAGTTCATGATATTTCAGTTTCGTAATGTGTGTCAGTTTAGTTTTTGGCGCTCGATCTCAATAAGGGCATTCTTTCCTATCTCACTGATTTATAGTCTTCTGCACTTCGCGACTATGGGGGTCTTGTATGGTGGCACTTGACATATCGAAAAATTCTGACCGGGGGTGTCGATGGAACGACCTCTCCCTACCTTCCTACTAATTGTGATGTTACGCAGGGTTTTGTTTTATCTCCAATTTTATGCTTACTTTTAATCGGCAATCTTCTCAGCTCCATATCTAACTCTACCCATTCTTATGCCAATGATTTAATTCTCACTTTTTCCAGTCATTTGAAATGTACTTCCTTTCTGCATCAAGAGTTGCTTCTCGACTTCAGTTTTCCGATTCTATTTTTGCCGATATGGATGGTATCTCCTGGTGGGGGTTTCTTCGACCTTGTAAAATCCAACCCCTTAAAAACTTAAACTTCACATCTCTGTCTGTCTGTCTGTCTGTCTGTCTGTCTGTCTGTCTGTCTGTCTGTCTGTCTGTCTGTCTGTCTGTCTGTTGTCTGTCGTGTCTCTCTGTCTGTCTCTCTGTGTCTCTCTCTCTCTCTCTCTCTCTCTCTCTCTCTCTCTCTCTCTCTCTCTCTCTCTCTCTCTCTCTCTCTCTCTCTCTCTCTCACTCACTCAAAAGCAGCTCTCAACTTTCCAATCTCCTTCGACAGTTTTCCCGTCTTACCAATGAATAGTATAACAATTCTTGCTCTGAAAATAAACAATAAACTATCTTGGCAACCTTATATCACAATGGCTGCTAAGGTGGCCCCCCAAAAACCTGGAAGTTCTGTTTTGGTAGCAGTAAGTGTTTTCATCCGAATAGTTGCTCCATTTATATAAGGGTCTCAACCTCCCTTGCATGAAATATTGTTCTCACATTTGTGGGCTCACATTCCACATTTCTAGGGTTGAGTTTATGGCTGAAAGACTATTAAACTCTCCCATAATTCCAAACTCCTTTGACCCCCTCTCTCTCTGTGACGAGATATTGGCGCACTATCTCTTTACTATTGGTACTACAACGGATGATGATAGAGGAAATTGAATTCTCTCATTCTACCACCTTTGCATAGTCTTGTAGTTCGTAACACAAGGGGTATGTTAGCTTGTCGCGAATGAATTCTTATAAATATGTTGGAACCTCAAAGTGTTGTTTCGTATATTGAAGCTTCTTACTTTTCAAAGCAGACTCTTCTGTAAGAGTCGCCGCGCTTATCTGGTTTTCCTCCTGTATTTAAACTTCCATTCTTTAATGCATCATTCCTCGCCCACCTCAAGGATTTGTGTTAGATTTTTGCTAGGTTTGGGATTCGGTGGATTTTCCATTATTTTTTAAATATAATTCTGCCTTCTTTTTGAAAAGAGCTTTGCAAGTGAGTGGCGGTTACCTGTAATATAATAGTATATATATATTATAATACTTATATATATATAGTAATATGTAGTATATATATTAATATACTATATATTATAATATATATTACTATATAATCTCACTCCTCACTAATATTTATATACAAAAATGTATAAAATTGGACTTTATTTACACTATATTATTTTGTGCATAGTTATATATTATATTATGATATATATATATATATATATAAATAATATATAGTATATACTATATATATATATATATAAATCATATAGTAATATTAATATATGATATATATATCTATAATATATATATATACGTAATATATACTGTATAAGTATATATATATATATATATATATAATAAGTATATATTATATAAATATATATTATATATATATATATATATATATTATATATATCTATATATATATATATTGTATATATATATATATATATATATATAAACTATATATTTATATTATATATTTAATATATAGTATATATATTATATATTAATATAGTATATTTATATATATATATATATATATATATATATAATGATATATAATATATATATGAAACTATTTCACAATTCCACTGTGGTGAGCCAGCATCCTCCGTCTAATACTACACAACTCCTATAATCAAGCCTCCTCCATCCGGGATTACCTCTCTCACCTCTCGTATATTATCATATATATATAGTATATATATATATACGCGTATATATATATATTATATATATAATATGAGAGTAATATAAATATATATATAACATATGCTATATATATATATAATATATATATATATATATTATATCCTATATATATATATTACAATTATAGATTATAGTATATATATATATATATATATATATATATATATTATAAATATATACATTAATATATATATATATATATATATATTATATTATATATATATATATATATATATATATATATATATATATAATATATAATATATATATATATATATAATATTTTTATTCTTTACAAACTTAATAACAAAATTTCTTTTAAACAAAGCTCTAATGACGACATCAAAGGAATTTAACTACCGTAATTTGCTTATATGTAATATATCTAATATATATTATATGTATAGTATATATAATATATATATAATATATTTAATTAGTATATATATTAATATATATATATATAGTATATAGTATCATATATACTACGATATATATATGAACTATATATATAATATTATATATATATATATCTATATTCATTATATATATATACTTTATTATATATATATATAGTATATGATTATATAGTATATATATTATATATATATATATATATATATATATATATATATATATATATAACCTCTCCAGTGGGTAAAGCCTACCATCCACTGGAGTTGGGAAGAACCAGAATAAAAGGTCAAGTCAAAGGCCAACAAGCCCCGATACACGACTCTTGAAAGTGTGCAACAAGTCAATGAAAGTTTGAAAAAATAGACGAATGAGATGTAACCAACCCTTTACCAGTAGATAACATGAAAGATTGAGCAGCGGTTAAGTCTGTGGTCAAAGAGAGTTGGGCAGATAAAGGCAGAGACTGTGTGGAAAGACGAGTCGCATGATGAGTTCTCCTCAAAGGAGGAGGTACTTGACTAGAGAAATTCAGAAACAAGCAATGTCCATTTGTAATATCGATAGTTTAAATAGATCGATTCAATAGTTAGGTGGCTAGAAAGAGATTGGAGAGAGTTAGCTAGAAGGTGAACTAGTTAGTCGAAAAGCCCTAGACCTAACCTTATCTAGGAGAACAATTATCTCTCGCTAGGGTATTAAGAACAAGGTTGTTTTCAATGCTTCAAAAACTCAGTTCCTTTATCTTTTTACTAGGCATAATCTTTCACAGAACTTTGACATCTTCATCGAGAACACCAAACTCAAACCTTCTTCTGTCCATAATAATACTGGTGCTGTTTTTTCCTTTGGAATCTTAATTGGAAGGATCACGTTACTTTTCATTCTAATCAAGGTTCTAAGAGCCTGGGTGTTCTGAGATGCTTTCAGAATTTATTCACGCCTTCCTAGTTGTTTGTTTTTTATAGGGGCGTCGTTCTCCCTTGTATGGAGTACGATTCGAACATCTGGAGGATTCTACTCACACAGGTCTTCTTGAAAAGGTGGTATCTATGGCTTTTATTCTTATCACATCTCCTTCTCTCACTAATAATCTCCCGTCTTTTTCACCCAGTCGAATTGTTGCGTCATTTTCTTTATTATGTCTCTATCATATTTGATTTGGCTCTTCTGAACTCTCCTATTGCACATCTCCTCCATTGAGAAAAAGCTCATGAGACGACTGATTCTACACGTATATTCTGATATGAATCGATAAAAATTTATGCTCCTAATTATATAATACTAGGGTTGAGTAGTAGTAATTAAACAGGTGTGCAAAAATAACAAAAATTTTCGAACCCTGATACCATTCCTGCTGATTCTTATGTAAAATGACCTCCTGAATTCGAAAATGACACCCGTTTTCCTCATCACCCATCGTTTTCGGTGGAGGCCTCACCTATTTTTATCACTTTTTGATAATTTGGAGGGATGAAAGAATTATTTTAGCCTTTACATTTCTTCCGAGGGGCTAGAGAGGTAAAAAGTTCTAAACCATGAACATTTGTGGCAAGGAGATAGATTTTGGGGTTGGATTTGCTCCTTTTAATTGAAAATCAATATGAATCATCGATTTTTCCGTTTATTTCTCAATTTTTTCACTAATTTTCTACATATTCCAGCTTTAACTTTAAGCCCCCTCTCATCTGCCCCAAAACAGTCCTAAATAATAAAAATATATAGCAACAATAATAAAAATATATATCAACAGTCGAAGATTCCCTGTACCACGCTGGAGCTCTCAATACTTTGCTCTCATAGGTTTGCACAGGAATTTTTCCTAGACCTGACACCATTCCTGCTGATTCTTATGCAAAATGACCTCCTGAATCCGAAAATGACCCCCGTTTTCCCAATCACTCACCGTTTTCTGAGATACCCCCGATTTATCGAAAAGTTATAAAAATAGGTGGGGCCTTCCCCCAAAACGATGGGTGATGGGGGGGAAAACGGGGGTCAAGTTATACATTCTATTCGTATGTTTTAATTCAGGCGAGTCATTTTGACATAAGAATCAGCAAGAATAGTGTCAGGTCTAGAAAAAAATCCCGTACAAACCTAAGCGCGTGAAGTATTGAGAGCGCCAGCGTTGGTGACAGTGAGTTAAAGTCTTCTGGAACTGTTGCCAATTATATTTTTAGTTATTGTGGGCTAATATATTTTTATCCATTTTGAGACCTGTTTTGGGGCAGATGGGGGTGGGGCCGGAACTGGAATATGTAGAATATTAGTGAAAAAAATTGCGGAAAAAACCGGAAATACGAAAGAGTTCCCAACTTCTCTCTGTTTTTTGTTTTTAAATGGGCGGATATTTTATTCCTTTTCTTTTTCCACACAGCTTTTCATGTCCTCTTTTTTACTATTGCCTCTGAGTGGTGACTGGTCCGCGCTGACGGGAGGGTGGCGGGGCGGCCAAAAATTTTTTCTTTTTTTTTTTTTTTTTTTTTCTCCCCCCAAAATCTACCCTCCTTGCTGCAAATGTATATGTTTTAGAACTTTTCGCCTCTCTACACCCTCCGAAGAAATGTAAAGTCTAAAATAATCCTTTTCATCTCTCCAAATAAATTATTTATCAAAAAGTGATAAAACTAGGTCTGGGGCCTCCCCCGAAAACGGTGGCTGATGGGTGAAAAACGGGGGTCTTATTCGATTCAGGAGGTCATTTTAGAATAAACCATAAGAATGAGTGAATGGTGCAGACCGATTTTCCCCCGCAGACCAGTGTATCATTCTGTTATATAATAGTGGTCAATAATGGTATTTATATAAGTAATATAGGTCAATAAGTTTGATTCAAATTCTGTTTTATAAGTGTAATGTTTTTACATATGGGTTCGCTTTGTCTTTTTCTTAACCCCTATCTATTTTTAATTCTTTCCTTATTAACGCCATGTCATGTGCGCTACCAGCAGACCACTAGTATATTATATATATATATAATATATATATACTATATATATTATATATAGATATATATATATATGATCATATAGATATATATATATATATATTATATAAATATATATTTCTATTTATATATAATATATATTATTTATAATATATATAAATATATATATTATATTATATATATTTATATAATATATTATATTATATATATATATAAATATATATATATATATATATAATATATATAATATATAATATATATAGTTAATAGTATCATTATATATATATATATATAAAATATATATGTATATATAAATATATATATATATATATATATATATATATATAGATATATAATATATATATATAATATATATATATATTAGTATATATTATATATATATATATATATATATATATATATATATATATATATATATATATTATATATAATATATATATATATAAATATACTATATTATATATATACACATACACTTAATATTATATATATATAATATATTATATATATATATATATAATAATATAATATATATATATATAATATATATATATATATATATATATTATATATATAATATATATATATATAATTAATGAGTGAAATAAATAAGTTTCTTTAACATTGAAAACTTGATACAAGGTTTATATAAAATGGCAATGTTTTGCCCCCCCCCGGATGGTTAAATGATTAATCCAATACTCTAATCATTATTATACACACCATGTGGTGGTTCACCTCCCCATTGGAACTTTGTTCTTACCAAGAATGCTTTGATGTTGAATAGAAGTTACTTGTTTGATGAAAATACACAAAAAGTATAGATTAATAATTAGTAAGCCATTTAAAAAGATTTTAAAATTAAATACAAATATTTTAAAATTAAATTCAAAATATTTTCATTATGCTATATATTATATTTGTTTTAAATATTTTTAACTTTTTTTTATTTTTAAAAGGGAAATAAATTGCAGAATTTTTGAGAGGAATGATCTGTGAAATTATATTTTTGAGGTTAATAGAAAGATTCTTTATTCATGACTTTTAGATATATGCTATTCCACCCTTATACATTTTCACACACATACACACACATATATATATATATTAAATATATATAGTATATTAAGCTCGCATGGATACCATGTCCGCCCTCCTTCTCAACGACCTGACGCGTTCATAAGATCGGCCATCTAACAGGTGCCACTTGCCGTACCATCCCGAGCAGTTTATTATTTCCAGACCTCCGTCTCCCAGTAAGAATTTAACATATAAAGGTAATGTCCCGAGTCCTTATCATGCCACACGCATATCACTCGGTCGGAATATCCGTGAAATAGGTCTATCTAAAAGAAATACATTATACATATGTATAAATAAAAGATTATGTAAAATTTAAACAAAAAGTGTAAGGATCATCGCCATTGAATAACCTATTTTTAATCAATAATAAATTGTAACGGCTCGTACCTTCTCCAAAAATGCAGAGAGCAAATTTTAAGACGACAGTATACAATACATATTCGTGAATTTAAATTTTTTTACAAGTTGTTTTTTTTTCCTGTCTAAGAATCAATATATCCACACTCGTTTAACTTTAAGAAAAAAAAAAATTAAAATTAATTACTTAATCAAGTAATTCTTAATGTACATCTTATTTCTTCAAAATCAAAATTCTTCAGGAACTAGCGTAAGAACCTCATTAACGTAAGGGAACCCATACATATATAAGGTTATGTTGTTTAATAATTGGAATTAACAAAATTCCATATACATATTGGTGGTAACGGAACTCAGAGAATAAATCGAAAAATTTAAGAAATGCAAAACTTTTATTTTAAATTTATTGTTCTGTCAAAAACTAAAAAAAATAAAAAAAAATAAAAAAAATCAAACAATGGCACATGAAACATCCAAATTTTCTAATCAGAATTCAAGGGGAGACAGTGAACTGGGAGAGTTTGAGAGAGAGAATTAAAGTATTTGCCGCTGAACAATCATCGGAAATATATAAAATATTTATGTTTTTGAGTTTTATTAATAATGGCAGTGGAACATTTGTCTACTTGGGATACCCGTAACACTCTACCTCTGAAAAATATATGAATACCTTAATTATTTAATAACCAAACCAAACACTTATTTATAGTGCATTTAGTCTATTTGATAATAAGCGTCCTCCTCGTACTTATCTGTCTAACCCACCCATCACTTTATACTTGTCTAGACTCTTGGGATAAACTTAATTATACTTTATTCTCAAAAAAAAAAAATCCTCTCTATTATATAATATATATATATATACTATATATACATATATATATGACTATATATAATATATTTATAAATTATTTAATATATATATATATATATATATATATAATAATATATTATATAAAATATAATATATTAATATAATATATATATATATATATATACATATATATATAATATATATATAATATATATATATATATATATATAATAAATATATATATATATAATACTAATAGTATATATATGTATACTATATATAGTATATATATATATTTAATATATATATATATATTATATATATTATATCATTATTATATATATATTATATATTATATATATATATATAGTATATATTATTATATATTATATATATATTATATAAATATATATATATTTATATATATATATATGATTTATATATTATAATATATGATATAATATATACTATTATGATAGTTATACAAACGAGTATAATATATATATTTAATTATATATATTAATATATATAGTATATATATATTATATATCTATATATATATATATATATATATATATATAAAATATAAATATATATTATATAATATTACAAGCATATATATATATAATATAGTATATATATAATATATATATATATATATTATAGATATAATAATATATCTATTATATATATATATATATAATATATATATATATATATAAATATATATGAATTATATATATATTTATATATATAATATATATATATATAATATAATATATAATAATATATATATATAGTATATATATATATATAAATATATATAGAAATAATATATAATATATATAATATTATGTATTAATATATGATATATAATTATATATATTAATATATATACTTATAATATATATAATATATACTTATATATATATATATATATACTATTATATATATTATATATAAATTATATATATATATATATATATATAATTATTTAATATAGTTATATATATATATTAATTATAAAAGAATAATATATATTAATATATATAATATTATATATATATATTATATATATATATTATATATAAATTAATATATATATATATAATATTTTTATATATAATATATATATATATAGTATAATATCTTATATATATAATATATATAAATATATATATATAATATTGAGTCAATGCTTACAAGACCCATCATTGGTTACCAAATAAAATTCGGCGAACTGAGCTGAAAATCAACATTATATTCAAACAGACTCACAACATGGGTGGAGTCCTGGCATGTACATATGAAGTCAGGGACAATTGAATTGGCGAAAGTCAGGGAATAATTCTAGTCAAAGAAATAAATAAAAATAGATAAATTTATTATACTCCTACATTATAAATAAACTTGTAATTACAAGAAAATCAAATATTGTAAAGAATATTCGATTCTTGGAGATACAAAGAAAAATAGAGTTACTACTAAAGTAGGAAGATGCCAGATAAGAACATGGAACAATCATTAGAAGGGTACTATGGACCACAAATAGGAAAATGGACAACCGCAAATAGGCCAGTCTCGGACAATCAATGCCAAGAACTATTTCGAACAGATTGCGGTATGGCGAAGGGCAAAATTTGCAGATGGAGCAGCGTCCCGTGACAATAAGTTGACTGTGAGTGTATTGGTGTGACCATATTCGAATTGCTGCAAGTATTCACCTCGTTGTAAACCTTTCGTCGGGGAATAAGACATTCTACTAATGTTCGGCTTTTAATTTTTCTAAGTTTCGCTCCCAATGATCACTCGTCCTAGCGCTCTTGTCCAACAAGATCGAAGGCATTGTCGGAGAGCAGGATATGTTAAATAATCAGTTGATGTGAGGCGACCTTGTCGAATGGCAACTGGGAGGTACTTTGGAAACAGACTCCGAAACGAAGAGGTGTGCCATTTTGGCACTTTCTATCGGGCGATTTCATTTGCCTGTTTACCCCTACATGAGTAGGCCATCCAGCATAAAAGTGATTTGTTTCTTACGGAAGTGGAGAAGTAGAAATTGTTGTACCATTGTGTTTTTAGAATAAGGGGTTTTTATAGCGACTGGAGGGCACTTAGAGATCCGAATAAAAATAACATAAGAGTGGTATTGGTTAAGGATTAGAATTCGATAAAGGGCAATCATTATAAAGCCATTAAATTCTGTAGTAAAAATTGAGCATGAGGGGGAGGGTATGGGAGAGGTTGCGGTCATGAAATACAGCAGTCGCGCCCTCACTGTGCCCTATTTTAGAGCCGTCAGTAAACACTGGAGTAAATTCACCGTGAAATATGGAATGAGACAGAAATGATGGCAAGATTTGGAGAGAGAGGTCAGGGCCAAGCAAATGATTGGAGCGGGAAATAGCCAAGTGTGTACCTCTTCGTCATAACGAGAAGGCAACACCTTTGCAAGGATGTTTAAGACAATGTTATTGAACGTGTTTGCAAAGACCAGTAATTAGGATTTCTGAGTATCTCCTGCAAGATCGAGGGCAGAGACAGACGCGTATTACGCGGTTTGAAAAAAGAAGATAACTTGGGCACATGATTTTGTTCCATCGAAGAAAGAGTGCACTCATATTTAATAGATACAACTGTCAAAAGTCTTCACCGGGACGATCGGAATTCTCCGGTGGAGATGCGGATCGCCTCATTTTGGAAGGGATCTAATAGGCGCAGCAGAGAAGGGTAGACCTGACCATATACTACACAGACATAGTCAATTCATCGACTGGGGCCGATATATAGACGTAAAGGGACTTGCGGTTCAGCTTCCCCAAATGTGAGGTTTATGATGTAACAGGTCATGGCCCACCACGGTGACAAGTCATGTGAGTCTTTAAAATGTGGATTGCGAATATGATTAGGTGAGTCATCATAGAATTGAAGTTCCAAGGAATTTTGACTTGTGAAGTTTACAGGAGAAGCGAACCATATAAGGTTAGATTTGCAGGAAGAAGGTGACAGGTTCTCGATTCCCGTTTTTTCTTAAAAAAGCACAGCTGAGGTTTTGGTGCGAGACGGATAGATATGACATTGGAGTTGTAGAAATATTTTCAATAGCTAGGTGAAGTTTGCCGTTCAAGAAAAGGCAATCTGGTGCCGAAATATATATATAAACACGCAAGTTTTCATCTAATCATAGTAGAGAAAATATTGACCGTCGCTGCATTGGATAAGAATTAACGATATCATTAAATCGGAGAGCAAAATAGTAATACACGTTAGTGGAACACTACCTTGCGGAACGCCTTTATCCAGATAAAGTGACGTGACAGAAAATGAACACCGAACCTGGCATGGATGTATGTTGACATAAGCATTTAATTGATAAAGGAGAGTTGTCCACGGAAACCGAGCGAAATATATATATATATATATATATATATATATATATATATGAATATATATATATATATATAATATATATAATTATAATATATATATAATATATATATTATATAATTATGTATATATTAAAATAATTATAGAAAATAAATATTATCATAAGTAAATAATGATAGTAATATATATAATACTATATCATATATATATATATATTAATATATTATAGTTATATTGATATATATATATATATATATGAATATATATTATTATATATATTATATATATATTATGTAATATATATATATTTATATAATATTATATATAATATATATGTATATATATTAATATATAGTATATTATATATATATTATATATATATTATATATATATTATTATATATGTATTTATATATATATATATATATAGATATAATATATATATATATTAGAGAGAGAAAGAATACAAATTTAAGAATAATTACAGTACTTGATGAGTAATTGAAGGAAGAGATTGGACGTGTTTGGAGATCGAATGTGAGAAGAGATTTTTTTTTTTTTTTTTTTTTGTTTTTTTGCGATGGTAATTATAATCTCTTCTTTTTGGTTTTTATTTACGCACAAAATTTTAACTTTATTTTACAAAATCTAAAAATACTTTTCGACGAAATTAACTCTATATAATATATAAAATAAATGTGTAAGGATTTACTGCAGGTTTCAAGTTCCTAATTACTTTAATTTAACCGCCTATAAATATATAGTACCCTATATATATATATAAGTTAATTGATAATATTTATATATTATATATATATAATATATATATAAATATATATATATATATATAATATATAATATATATATAATGTATATATATATATATATATATATATATGTATAATATTATAATATATAAATATATATATATATATATATATCATATATATATATATATATACTTATAAAATTACTATATATATATATATATATATATATATATAGTGTACATGACAATATTATAATATATATATATAGTATATATAATAATATTATATATATATAATATATATATATTATATATATGGAAGTATATTAATATTTAATATGAGTAATACTATATAGTTATATATATATATAATATAGTATTATATATATGTATCTCATTTGTACGAGATAAATTTGTACACAAACTTCCACAATCGAAAATATATAAAGAGTTACCAAACTACTTCGTGGTATTTTACAGCATACGTTATCAATGATAAGTGTTGCAAATGTACACGAAAGTGCCGGTACTATATATATATATAATAATATATATATAGTATAATATATAAGTATATTATATATATTTATATTATATAATATATATTATATATGATATATATATAATCATAATAATAAATAATTATAACTAATAATAAAATAATATATTAATAAATAATAACTAATTAATAATAATAATAATAATAATATAATAATTAATAGATAAGAATAAAGGATACGTAGTTTCCGTTTGAAGCGATGCCTGTACTATTCTTTGGACTAACCACTGAGTTTTATGCTAGACTGGAAGGCATTCCTCTGCATTATTGCCCTTTGGTTCAGTCCTTCCGAGATTCCCTTCACATATGGTATGTCTGTTATACTCTCGAACATACACTAGAAAACTGTTTGAACTAGGAATAAAGTGTATATTCACACCACTCCCATTCTCTTGTATATTGTCTACACACTTTTTAAAGACACACTGAACATTTGCTTTTATCAACTTTAAAAATTTTTGGAGGTCTAGCGTTATTCTCAATGAGCAATTGTTCGTGATGGCACACCTCCAAGGATATCATCAGTTGTGGGTGACATCATCAGTTACGAAGGTCTCGTATTTCAGGTCTATGCTGCCGTGTTTCATTCGTGCACGATCTCTTTTCTTTTTTAAGTTAATTTCTTCAGCATGACCGACATTACACGTATTTTTTTCAGTTATTAACTCATCACCTTCTTCCTCAAAACCTCAACCTCGTTGTAGTTAATCCGAAACTGAGGACCTTGGGCCCTCCTAGATAAACTCTATTCTGTTCCCTCATGTCTCCTCTTAGACCTTCTATCCCAAACTTAGCCAAAGCTGGTATGTTGTGCATATAGTTGAGCAAAGCTTTCTTCCAATGTTATCCTAATTTGAATTTTCAATTCCTACCTGTGAATAGGCAGGCTATCTTCCTAATCCTATGACTAAATATTCAATTTGGTTTATTTATTCACTTATCTTTAGTCAATTAATCATTACAATTATTGTAGATATAGTGGGTAAAACTCTAATGGGATGTTTGAATGTGGAGATGAGAGTCATTTCTCTCTCTTGTGCGTACTTGTTTCTATTGTCGTGGATCTCGGTGCACGCTGTCTCTTGGCGTATCTGGGATCTCAGTCTGCTTAAAGTAATCTCGCGTCGCTGACGTGCGACTGGCTATCCGCGTCGTGGTCATATTTCTCATCTATACTGTACACTCTCTCTCTCATCGTTTGTCCCTTTAGGAGTCATGGTCCTTTTGCTCTATTAGTCACTTCACAAGAGACTGCACAGGAAACCGCCCTGATAGAAAAGGTCTCTACTTAGTTTTATGTCTCCTTCCATTATGATTATGATCACTGATTTATACTCTTGTCATTAAGATATAATAATGATGCGGGGCGCATTGTCTATATTTGATTATTACGTTGGTCATAATGCATGACTATAGATCCATTTATAGCCGCTTAGCGTATCTTCATGTTATTTGGATTTTTCGATTTGCATACGTCAGTTGATAACACATCTACTCGCACTCAAATCCGGACGGTAGATAATTCGAGATATGAATAACCTCATAGTACATGAGTGCTATTCGTGTTAGTTTATATTTGCGTTGTATGAGCATGAGAT
The DNA here is from genome assembly GCA_015478945.1 of Trachelipus rathkii. Lineage (NCBI taxonomy): Eukaryota > Metazoa > Arthropoda > Malacostraca > Isopoda > Trachelipodidae > Trachelipus > Trachelipus rathkii. The sequence goes on along the minus strand of JABUQX010023744.1, from coordinate 14,740 downwards.
CAAAAACCAGTTAGCCTGAATGTTATATTGATCTATAAACCACAAATCTGGATGTGGCTGATGAAGGGGAATATTCTATTTAGGATTAAATATTTTCTTGTATTTTGAAATATCAATGTATATGAGTCAAATTTAAATAGGTCATAATATATGGTTGTTAGGTATTCTGTTTGGTTTCAGTATAGGAATTATTTCTGTCTGTACACAGAATTGTGGAAGAGTATTAGTTTTGTCATGCTATGTAAAGTATTGATGTACAGTCTAAGAGAAGGACTGCCAGAGAAATAGAGGCGATTTGAAGATTCCTAGATGTTTGAGCATGAGAGAGTATTAGAGATAGTAGTATCTGAGAGTTCCGTCTGAGCTTTGAGTTATAAGGGTGTGATTTGGATAGTGTGTGAGCACACTGTCTGAATTGAAGTGAGAGATGGAAGGTCATCGTTGCTTTGTTTTAAGATCTTATTTAAGAAGTGTACAAAGATAGTAGGATTGTTCGAGTATGTAGGGATGGGGAGGAGAGGGCGATATGAGGTTGAGAAATTGTAAACACTTAACATTTACTCAATTTGTTTGAGATGAGTATTTTGGGCTGGGGAGAATTTTAGTTTTGATTTACCAATGGGTTTCGTGGGTTAGTGAGGGATGTGATGGTGGCGAAATGGAGATGGGGTGTATTTTTGTTGTTAAATTATATGCATATAATTGAAAGAGGTGCCAGAAAAGTATTGTTGTTCGTGATCGTATAGGATGCTTAAGAGTGTTATGGACGTATTGCTCTCAGCAATAATTACAGTGTATACTTAATATATATATTGTAAGATATTTTTATTTATAAGTAATTCCGGAGACTCCGATCGTAAAATAAAATTATTTTATGACTCCGTACTTCCTGATCTCGACGATCGTGCGCTTAATGAATATTCAAAGATTTAAGTGATTTCTTTGCGCCTAACGTATTATTCCCTATCCGACTCCCGGAACATCCGAAACTTACGAACGTGTCAAACAATAAGAATTTTTCGATACTCCTGACAGTTCCGAATGTACGGGAACCTTCTCACATTTCATATGTAAGCAAACAATAGTTTTTTGCTTCAGTAGAATACTGCCAGACACTCCGACTCCGACGCCACTGAAGTAGCGAAAGAAAAATTCAAAAAAAATAATTTGCAATCATGATCTAAAGACCTAAGCAGCTTTATGAGTAGCTCTTCGAGAAAGAAGTTTACTAATATAAAAACATTTATCTGTAGTGTGATACTCTTCTCAAACTAATTCTCATGGGAAATTAATTCGCACCTTTCCGTTGGAAAGATGAATATTAGCAAACACCAGATATAGCGACTCTTATCTTCTCTATCACTGTAATACATACAATACATCAAATGCTTTTCTCAATTACGAAGATCAAAAATATATAAGTATATTACTTTACAATTACAGGACCAAGTAGCACAAGTGATAGCGAGGATATCATCGACAAAAAATCTCTTCCGCAGTAGTGTGTGTCCCGTTCACTATATTTGTTTCTCCTCACGCGCCGCATCTGCAATGTATAGCTATCTTTGCAGACTCTTCAAACACCATTGTTCAATTGTTGCTGAAGTTTTTTGTAGTTTTGCAAGTAGCCACTGCGATCCACGCGGTATATCGAATAGTCAGCGGATGGTATCCATCAATGATATATACTCTAGACTATAAAATCTTGTTATCGCTCAAAATAATCATAGTTACTGTATGATACGACACCTAACGGACTGCTTTGCGATGACATCAGTGTGGTTTTATTTATCAGGATATACTAGTTCGCTTATAAATGAGGAATTGAAGGAATGTTTTGTAGAGAGAATAAATATATGAATAGCTTTGCCTTTCTCCCTTTATGCTATCTGTCATCGCAACTAAACGACACGATCAGAGGTGTAAAGGCATATCTTGTTATCAGTGGATGTGGAAGTCTCGATAATAGTTGGATCACTCGACTTTCTTTCACGGCTTTTCTCCTATGATTTGATTATACAGATCAAGGATTAATACGAGTTCTCTTCACATACACCACAAGGAAATTGAATTGACTAGAGCTTTCTCTTTTTTGGTCACGAACTAGATGTTACTATTACTGTTAGAAGGAATTCTTGTCTTGCCTCGAGAGAGATTCCTCTAGAGGTGAATTACTGAATTTTGACACAGCTGGGCTAAAATGCTGCGATTAAAATGTAAGTGACTTTTCAAATTGGTTGTTCACGACGTTTATCCCAATACGACTTATATGCTGGGTAGTATAGCGTAATAGATCTTCACTAAATCAAATTTCGCCGAGATAACACACTTCTGATTACCGTGCCATCCTTTATCCATAGCTTATATATATTTTCTGCGGCATTCATAAGACATAACTCCACTCAATAATAACTCTCTTCAATACAATTTACGTTCCTAGGTAAAACCATCCGCCTAAATGCTTACACAAAAGCAAGGCAATTTCTCAAATTGTTGGTAAAGGGATTTAAGTTGGTGATATTCAGTATGCCCATGTGATGAAATGCTTCTATAAAGCCGAAGATAATTTCTCCCCCAGACCAATAAAAGGACCAAAGAGTGGGGGTGATTGTTGTCTGTGGGGAATGAGGTGGGGCGGGGGGAGGTTGGGGGAAGGAGGGGGTGGGGGGTGGTTTGGCTCAGGAGAAACAAGTGACCCCACACAACTTTTGACTATTTGTGTCACTTGCCGAAGTAACCATTTTCAGAAAATCACGATCTGTTTATTCTTTAGATACACGTTTCCTACTTATTGACGATGCATACCGTTCCTCACAACTAGTATACAGGAACTAGTTAAGCACGTTTTTCACCAAAAAGGAGTTGTCAAAAGGTTACACTCTGTCAACTTTCAAAACTCACGAATTATGTTATGCAATAAGCTCTCGACAAAATACCTCTTGAGTAAATACGGAAGTCTAATAGATAGCCCAGATTATCGTTTTTGACAATTATGGTGATCCGTGATAATTTGTATCGTTGAAGTTGTTTCGAGTTCCACATCTTTTAAGCAGAATACTTCCATGCACGGAATTTAACTTAGCATGCCCATAGCAAAAAATGTGAGTAGCTGGGCGAGCATCTATTTCTAGCGGTATTGTGCAGTTATCGCATTGACTTAAATTGAATATGTAAGTGAGAGCGAATGCAATAACTCTTCACCCTTTAAAGGGGCTACTATCTCAGAAAGGGGCTTATATAGTTTATATCTAAAAACATAATGAAGATCACTCTTAAAGTTTGTCAAAGTAATTCGTTTCTACATTCCCATAATATATAACTTTGTTTTCAGCACATCACTCTGCGAAATTAAGAAGTATGCTTTGGTGAGTGTGTTAGATCATAAAATACTTATAGGGTTATATGCACTAACATAAGTAGTTGTATGGTCGCATATACTCATTGACTTAAAGTGCTGATCCGGTTAAATAACAAAACTTAAGGTGGTTAGGTTTAAATATTATATAGTTAAGTATTATTGAGTTATTATATATGATTAAGGTTGTAGTTATATAGTTTATAGTGATATTTATATTAAGGTTAGGTTTATTAGATATTATAGGTGTATTATTATTATTTTTTAAAAAATTTAAATGTATTTAATCACCTATATATAATAATTATTATATAATATATAAATAATAATACCTAAATCGGTATTACTAAATAAATATATCGCTTCACTGATAGATACAACCATTGATATAATAATTAGATATTAGCCACTATATAATATATAGTATTATATATGATATTATATATATATATATAATATATATTATACTGTATATATATTAATTTATATATTATATTATATATATAATATATATAGATATATATATATTAATATTATTAATTTAATTAAAGATATATATATATATATATATAATTATTAATATATATATATATTATATATTAATTAAATATTAATTAATTAATTATATAAAACAACTGGCCAGAAGAGGGACTTTCGAGCCTGATAACGGAGATTAGAGATCGCAAGCATCTTCTGATCTGGCCGCACGAGAGAACTCTTAGAGAGACCTGAGAGCGAATGAGAGAGATGTGAGAGAGGAGAGAATTCGTGATGAAAGAAGTCTATTATCTTGTCGCAATTGTTCCGATGCCATGTCCTCTCTCTGGTTTAAAAACGTCTTCAGGTAGGGTTTTTCCCTTTCAGTGAAACTGCTAGCATCTTCTTTCATTAGGCTTCAAAACTCGTGTCACACCAGGATCTCCGGAGATCTGATGGCATTCTAGGTGCGCGATAACCAGATTGCTAACAGCTGGTCCAGGAGTAATAAACAAGAGACAAACAGGAAAGGAGTATTCAAATTACCAACCATACAAGAAGTCAGTATGAGCTAATGAGCTCTGTTTTATATATAGTTCGCCCATTTAATATAAATATCACTATATATATATATATAATATATATATATGTATTACACCTAGTAAACGATAAAACTTCACTTGTCTACGTAAGACAGCTATATCAAATAATATACTATATTTTAGCCAATACTCTTTCATTTATTAATATATATATATATATTAATTATAATATATATATCAATTTTATTATATATATATATATAATTAATTATAATATAATATATAATATATATATTATAATTAATTAATTATTTATTTATATATATAATATATATTATATATTATAATAATATTATATATATATAATTATACATATATATTTAATAAATTAATATTAATTATTAAGAAACATATATAGTAATTCCATATAATATAATTATATTTGTGTATATGATTTTATTATATAATTATAATTATATATTATGATAATATATTTAATATAAAATAATATATATATTGAATAAAAGTACTTATGTAGGTACTTTATTAGACTATCTTAAAATCCCACATACCTTACAATCCTCGGATAGTGATATTTTATATTTTACTATTACCATTATTATACCTATGTCGTGAATATAATTAAGTCTCATAATAATATATAATTACAATACATCACATCCTGCATATATACATATCTTAATAGTAAAAACTATAATAAATTAGAAGTCATGTGAGTCGATATCACATAGACTAGTCAAATACACTAATATATACATTAAGTTACAAAATATATTATTCAGTAGTTCAACGGAAGAAGCTACAATGTTTGTAACACAACATTTGATTTTAATGTCATAATTATTTTATAATTATAATATAAAAAACATGCCATTTTTTTAAAAAATAAACAGTTTATACTTTCAGTTTCAATAATTAATAAATTTAATGAAATTAAAATAATACATCAACACATAAAAATATATAATATAATAATATTATGAATATATAATATTATAAATAATAATAGTATAGATTACAACCATTTTATTAAAATAATTAATAATAAGCAAAGGAAAAAAGAATCAGAATATCAAAATCATCATCTCTTTAAATATTCGACTCCGACTCCGACTCGACTCGTCCGACTCCGACTACACATCTATAGCACAGCGCCAATATTTTTACGACTCCGACTATACCGACTCGCGAGGCTTCCACTTTGCCACAGAATTATCGGACTCCGACTCCGACTTCATTCCGATGCCTGGAATTAGATTGTCAAACGACTCCACGATCTCGACTCCATCGACTACGGTACTTCCGTATTCTTTCCGTTCCAAGCCAGCCGAATCTTAGGCCTATGTCTTACTAGATGAGGAAATTTGTCTTTATAAGGTTTCTCTTTTAAGGAGTTTGGTCTCCTGGTTCGGTTAGTGTAATAGATTTGTGTATTTTTTAGTTGCGCTGTTATTGATTTTTCTGAAACGATTTTTTTTGTTGTCGAGAGGAGGGAAGTTACTAATATATGGGTGTTAAAATTCTATTTAAGTAATGGACACGAACTTTTAGTAGAATTTGAGGTTGAATTGTTCTAGATAGCCATGAAGGATGTATTTATGGATGTTTAGTAGTATTCTTCCTATTATTTAAAAACATAGTGAGCTACTATATTGCCTTTTGTTTGTACAAGAGGAGTACATAAACTGTGTTCTTGTTTGGAAAATAGACTTCATATGTATGGATAGATAGATCATATGTGGTGCATGTCTTGAAGGCATGCTAGTTTGCTTTCTTGTGGGTTAATACCATGTGTGATTAGAGATGGGATGGCGTATCGTGGAGGGAAATACAAATTAAAAGGTATTGCCATGTTCCAAATAGGTAACTTGAATTTTGTAAGGAATAAAGAAGAAAATCGTTGAGGCTGTTGGCTCAAAGTTCGAGAATTGGATGTCTGTAATTAGGTCGTAGTCGAAGCTACGGCCATTTGTTTCTGTACTGTCTTATGCAGGTAGCTGATAGTGAATGGTATAGATTGTCTAAGTAAGTGTATCCCTGTTATATATTAATACATATATTAATTATATAATATATATATATATATAATTATATATATTATAATATTATATATTAATTATAAATATATATATATATTATAATATTAAATAATAATATATATTATATATAATATATAAAATATAATAATAGATATATATTATAATATATATACATACATATCATTATATATATTATTATATATATATATATATATATATATATATATATATTATAATATATATGATATTTATATATTATAATATATAATTTATTATATATATATTATATAATATATATATATATTTATAATATAATGTATTTAGTTATAATATATACATATTAATATATATATTATATATAATATATAATTAATATATATAATATATAATATATATATTAATTATATTAATTAATTATATATATATATTAATATATATTAATTATATATATATATATATATATGATTATATTAGTATTTATATATATATTAATTATATTATATTATTATTATATATATATATATATTAATTAATTAAATTTAATATATATATTAATATATTTATAAATATATTAATATTATAATATATAATATATATATATTAATATATATATATTATATTATACTATATATAAATTATATTAATAATATTAATATTACTAATATAATATTAATATAGTATATATTATTATATATATTAATATAATATTATATATTTATATGGGTATATGTTTATATATATATATATATTATAATAATATATATATAATATAATTATTAATAATATATAATATATATATATATATATATATTATATATTATATTAAATAACATATATATTTAATATAATAATTATATTAATATATAAATAAAAATATATATATATATAATTAATATATTATATATATTATAATTAATATTAATATTATATATATAATTAATGTAATATTAAATATATATTATATATATAAATTATATATTAATATATAGTAATATATTTTAAACTCTTATTTAATTAAAGTTTATAATACACATATTATATATATATAAAAACATGACATACGATACATATATATATATATAGATATATATATATATATATATTATATATAGGTATTATGATATACTATAGCTATATATATATATATATATTATATAGGTATATTATATATATATATATATATATATATATATAAATATATATATATATATAAGGTTATAGATTATAATAAGTATAAGCTAGTATAAAATTATATATTATAATAGATATATATATATACGTGTTAGATTAATATTCATATAATTCAAATACAGATATACTGTAAATAATATATCATATATATATATATATATATACATACCATACATATAAGTTAATAAATATTATAAAATAGATAAACATATATTTTATTATATATATATATATAGGTCACTGAAATAGTATATATAAATGAAATACTATTTAATATAGCCAATTTTAAAAAAATATTTTATTATTTTGTATATATTATATATACTATGATATATATAATGTAGCTGCTGTATTATTACTTAGTAGTTCTTGGTCCCTCGTAAACTTTCTTGAGTGATTAAAATTTCGGTCATTCCCCCCCTTACCCTTTTTCTTTTCTACTTGCTAACATGTTTGTGCTTCAAGACTATTGAGCTAAAAATTTGTTAATTGATAGAAAGGAAAATAAAAAACTGTGTGTCTTTAGAATTTCCTTCCTTTCTAATTGATATAGCAAAATGCATTAATTATTGATGAGTGCTAAAAATACTATATGAGAGTTTAACTGCAGGGTTTGAAAAATAAAAAATAACAAGAGCAGATTTGTAATACTATAGGAGTTTCTATTCAGTATTTTTTTCATGTTCAATTTCATCACACCCCTCAAACCTCTAAAAATCAAACTTTGTGTAGCTTTTCAAAGTTTATTTTAAATAAACATAACGACTTGAGCAATATTATTCTACATAAAAATTGATATATGAGATATTTATTTATAAATATGATTATATATATATAGTATATATTATATATATATATATGATATTACTATATATATATATACTGATAATATAATATACACATTTATTTCTCTTTTATTTATAATTTATTAATTATATTATATTAGCGATATATATATATATATATATATATATATACTAAATTAGAAACAGCCATATATATATATATAAGATGTATATTAGTAGTCTAGTTACAGTAAAAAGTATATTTATTATAATATAGATATTTCTTTATAAATAAATATATATAACTAATTTGATATATATATATGTACTACTATAAGTATTATATATAATTCTAGCCGTATATATATATATATATATATCATATAATATATCATATTATTTTTGGATAATCATAGTATAAATATAAAAATACTATATTTAGAGTGTGCCAAAGTTACCTGTGAAAGAAAACTTTTAAAATAAAAATTTAAAAAATAAAATAAAAATAATAAATGAAAGCTTTAATTTTTAAAAAAATAATATAAATATAAATAATATAAAAATAAATGTCAAATAAAAGAATTTTTTATATATAATAAATTATGATATTATTAATAAACGTAATACCTTAACACGTTATTTAGTCCCTCATTTTAATAAATATTAAAGTAAACTAGAAAAGTTATTTTAGGTTTAAAATACATATATAAAGAATAAACTACTATTATATATAAAGTGGTATATATAACCCTTTCATTATTGTATTTCTGGTTTATTGTATAATTGATACTGTCTTTCCTGGTGAAACCGGTCCTTCCTAAAACATAACCTTAATACTACCACCCGCACATCGACTTCTCTGCTCGCGCTAGCGTCTTCTACGTCTCTCTCGGTCGTCTTCTTCCTCGCGTCTCCATCTCTCCCTGCCTCTCGTCCATCTCCACTCTCCACTGCCTTCCTCTTTATATATATAATAATATATATAGTCAGTTAGGTAGGATTATTTACCCCCCTCCGGGGAAGGGTCTCTCTTAGTAGAACTTCACTCCGCTCTTTATGGTAGTTATTTATGTAATAGGTGTCGCCGTAGTGATAGGTGATTTCCTTACCGCCCCTCCTACCTATCAGGTATAGGATTATGGGAAAACATTATATACCCATAAACTATATTAGTTCCCTTATATAGTTCTATACTAGTGAGCTCGAGCACCTCACGCTAACTATAGCGGTATTTATTTTATAGACCGGTGGTTGACTCCAGGAGCGAAAATCAATAATTAATGTAGTTATTTTAATATAATTTTTAGGGTAATATAAATTATAATTATAAATTTTTGGAGTAACTCCATAACTCACTTAATCTAAATATCACTTAATATCCATTAAACCTTAAACCAGTTAATACCTATAACCCAAAATACACTAACTATATATAAATCACATAATAAATACTATTTAATAACTCATATAAAATTAAACTCACTATTAAATCACTAATATTCTTAACGTAGATAGTCAAATCCATATCATTATAATATTGTCATATATATATATAATACAATATATAATTAATATGATTTAAAGTATTCTGAAAACTAAAGACTACTCTCCTTCCCCAGACGGGAATGGATATAGTGAGATTGTTCAAACCCCGTTACAGACCCCGTTACACTCTTTTTTATGACCCCGTTATAATGAATCTGTGTTTTTTGTGAGAGGATTGCAGATTTTTGTTATAGAAACGAATTATCGCTATAATTTGTTTTGATCATTTTCATTGCCTATTCACATAGAGCGATGAAGAGCTCACTAATAAATAGCAAGCAAGCTCAAACAATTTAAGTTTGTAGAGAACTAAGGAACGCCATCAAGGAAAAGACCACCCGATTTGAAAATGAACGAAAAAGCTCAATGATTAATATTATGATTAGAGTAACATGGTTTGAGATTGAATATATACTTTATTTGTTATAAGATTAGTTATATTATGAGTATTGTGTGTTAGCAAAGGTTATGTCACTCTAAACGTTATGAACACGAGCTGAATTGGCACAAACAATATTGTTAAAGCCACTGAATTGCGAACAGTGATTTTCCGTTATCCCGTCAATTAAATGTATATCCTTAGAAAATATTTACTGTATAGTATTATAGTTTTTTAAGAGGTAGGCGTAGTTATTGACGGTCAACAACTATGTCCCCCTCAATACCCCGCAACTAGTCCTATGCAGTGAATTGCTGTGTTGTATGTGAGTACACAGTCTTAAGAAATTATGAATATTTGAGAACGCTTATTTAAAATAAAGAGAGAGATAAATTTGTATATTAATGCAATAAGATTGGATAGGAGAAGAATTGACGGATAAGTGAAAAGTTAACGGATACTCCACACCTATATATAAGTGGAATACTAGAAGTAAAGCACATACCATGATATGATATTTTTAGGCAATATGGATAGTTAAGTAACCTTACCTAAGAGATACACCATCCATGTATATAAAAAGTATCTGAAAGTATAAAAGCGAAGATTAGCAAGCAACTTAGAAATCATATCCCTTTATGATTGAAAGGGTAAGTATGCCCTCATAAAAAAAATTATTCAGTGCACCGTGTATGCTCGCATCTCTACTAGTCACCCACCCAGAAGTAGAAAGATAGATGTTTTATGAGGGAGGGAAAAATATCCACTAATATCATGTTTTAGCCTCAGGCATAACGAAAAGAAAGACTGAACCATTATCCTTAAACCTATATGTCAAACTAATCTGATCAGGAGTACTACCACGAATATAGAGAAGATAATTGAGAGAAATATATAATAATTCAAATACTATCGGACACACAATTACTAATACTCTTCCTTAAGTTTTAGATTCGATAACAATCTTTACAAAGAAAGGCTAGTCCGGTAGTGCGAATTAAAAATACAATTATTATTTTACGACTCTCCGTTCCTTAGATGGTGGCCGTTAAGCAAGCTTTTACATGTTCCGGATTATACTACATAGCCTAGTACTATCTCGAAAATCGGGACATGAGGTAATTAGAATCTAACCATATTCTATAGAGCTTAAAAAGAAGAGGTTACTAAATATTGAGAAATCAATACCGGCTATAATAAGAAATAGTCTACATCAATTTAAACTTAACTGCGAAGATTGTACTTATTGGTAATAATTGTACTTTAAGCAAATTGTATACTATGGTATCGAACTTATGAATATAAGTATATATCGATTATTTAATTATTGATTATTTACTCATGGAAAATTATTGTTTTAGGTTGGAAAAGGTCCCTTACTCACGGATAGAGTGTGCAAAAGCATTCACGTAGGTAATTTTCACTCATGAGAGAGTATATTATATATTAGAAGTAATGATATATACTCCGTAGGCTCCATTTCAATACTTAGGTAGTATTATTATACATGTTTGCTCTTGTTCTAATTTACTATAATGACATATCTTAACAATGTCTACAATTAATTACCATGCTTCTTCTCTTCAACACCACCCAAGATCTAGGCAATTCACAGGGATTGGATTTTTCGTTTAACATAGGCAAAAATTATGCGATTACAGGCTGCAGTGGTAGAGGCAAGAGTACCTTGCTGCAAATATTAAGCGGTGCTGTTTCTTCTATAAAAAAAAAGTGTCAAATATTCTATTTCTGGTTACAGTAATTCATGACACTATATGCTCTCCGAGAGAGACGAGACACGAGCTCCCAGGTTCTCTCGGGCAATGCTGTATCGCTTGCCCACATCACAATGACTCTCCATATCAGTTTGACGCATACTTCACTTCTCCCACTCGTCAACGAAAATCCATACCTTAGGCTTCTTTCACTCTCTCCGTCTCGTCTTGCTCTGGCATCACTCTGCGACTCGGACTCCCTCCTTCTCCTACTCTTCTCCTCTCTCTTACTTGCGCTCATCTCATCCTCTCCACACGTCTTTCAGCGCCCCTTAGGCGTTTACTATCTCTCTCACTCTTATTATATTCTTACTCTCTCTACTTGATATATACTGTATTATCCACCTGTAGGTTATCTTAAAATTTATATGTTTTTATGTAAGATTATATGTAATCACCTTTAACTTATTGACAAAACTGTTTTGTCTTACTCTAATGCCTATCAGAGATATAATAGGATACATTATGATATATGAAGAATATTGATTAAGCCGGATGATAAGAAAATAGAGTTAGCAGCTAATAAAGAAAGTTACTTGGAAGCTAGAAAAGGACTAAGCTGCCATTTGCCAAAGTTTATAACTGGATAGTGAAATGGAAAAGTAACTTTTCACAGGCTTCTTTTAAAGGATCTTAGAGAAAGCCAAAGAGAGTGAGATAGAGAGTAAGAGTAGATAGAGAGACGAGAGAAGAGATAGATGAGAGAGGAGATACGAGTATATATATCGAATAACATAGAGATGAGAGTGGATATAGATGAATAGAGTGAATAGAGATAGAGAGTAAGTATGAAGAATATATGATAAGAGAGAATAGAAGAGAAGAAATGAACTCATATTTTGTCAGAATGAATTATATATTATAGCAAATTAATTTTAAATAGATTAAATTGACTATAAGATAGGAATAAAAAACTAAAAAATGAATTTTAGTCATAGTATTATAGGAACGATAGCTAACTGTATATTCACAAGGTAGGTAAATTTGGGAAAAAATTCAATTAGGGAAAAATTGGAAGGCAAAGCCTTATTGCTCATATATAGCACAACCATCTCAGTCTAGAAAGTTTTTGAGGGATAGATCATTAAGAGAGAACTATGAAGGGAAACAGAAATAGTAGGTTTATCTAGGAGGGCCCCATGGAGTCTCGAGTTACGGTTCAAATTACAATAGAATAGGTGTAATGAGTTTGAATGAAGAAAAGAAATATGGGAGTTTAATTAAATCACAGAAATAAAAATTATAGCTGTAATGTATCCTTAATGCATAATTAGTTTTAACAAGGTATAAATTTAAAATATAAATAGAAAAACGAGATCGTGACGGGAAACGACAAAGTCAAATACTGAGGATCGAAGCAAATGGAGTAGACTTATGAGGAACATAAAACTACCACCTGAGTAGAAGCCAGGATTCGCGAGGTCTAACATTCCCAATACTAGTTATCATGACATGGAGCAAGGTGGTGCTTTCGATGGCTAATAGAGGAACATTGTTGTGGTGCTTGCTACCCTCACACAAAAATTTTAAAGTGCTGAAAGAGAGCGAGACATGTTCAGTGGTGTATGCTTTAAAAGCTGTATGCGAAGTCTAAGAAAATATATAACAAGAAGAAAAATGTAGAGAAGGTGAATAAAAAAATATATTTAAAATGAACAGATGAGTGTGATATACACTATTCATGTTCAACAAGTTCTCTGAGTCGAATTGTTCGAGAAAGTTTTATTAACACAGAATTTAATCATCAATATAGTTGAAGGGAATCTTCGGAAAAGGACGAACCACAAAAAAAAGGGCATAATAATAAAAATATAGCAAAGTATATAGAGAAATGTACGTTCAAGAATATTTTAAAGATAAGACATAAAAAACTTCTATTATCAAAGGGTCTATTGTAACAGAAAAATATGTACTACGCACGTATAATCATAACACACGAGAGAAACATTATCAGCACCTATCCAATATAATAATATTATAATTCTTAATTAATTTATTTTTATACCTCGATTTTAATTTTAATATCTATCTCATTCATATTTATTCAATAATTCAACTTGACTTATCAAGCGTCCTAGGCTCATTATTTGTGAAATGATATGGTCTAATGTACCATACCGCACTTTGTCTACGTACGTTGGTCATTCAAATTATATTCACATACAACTATATTAAGAATAACTCCTCAGACCTCAACTGATCCTTTATTTACACCAAAATATGGATATAGTTTTTATATTTATAAAATTAAATATATCTTTACTTTATATATACACTTAAAAATCAATATTTAGTATATTATAGTTACGAGGCACTTTCGTGTACTTTGCAACACATTTATTACATATGAATATAAAACTCGTATGAATAGTATAAAAATAAACGAAATTATAAAAGACAGTAAAATAATTCCTAACGATTATTTATTTAAATGTATACTGGTATGCCCATGTATAATCAAAAATATATATGTTTAGAAATATGATAGGAAAAAATCATAACCAGAGTTTCAGTATAGTTCAAGGTACATATACTGAAATTAATGAATATATATATGTATTATATAATGGATATAAATAGATTTTTATAGTATAGATATAAGTGTAATATTATATTAGTATAATAACACCT
>JABUQX010023743.1:62500-70458 GCA_015478945.1 Trachelipus rathkii | reverse complement strand
CATTGTACTTCGTTCAGATTTCAAGACATGGGTGTTTAACCCGTTTTCGCATTTATCGGTAGAAACGCTTTCGCGTTTTTAGGCGCCGCTTCATTCCTAACGTTTCATAGATTTCAGGAGCCCATGCACCCGATCAGAAATGTAATCACAGGCAATGGCATGGGAAACCTGAGAGAAGAAGGAGGAGGGGGGAGGAATGTAGAATCGTCTAGGGTTGAGTTAGAGAAAAATAGGAGGCCGAAGAGATTGCTTAACCTTTTCAGTTGGAGAAATTAGCAACAGAACCATCAGATCGAATAAGAGGGAGGAAAGACAGATTTACGGAAGTTGTTAGAAATATTTTTGGCAAGAGGCCAGAAAGATTTATCAATAGGAGAATCAAGGAGGTTGGCGCACTTTCAGTTGAAAGCCCGCTTTGCTCGACAAAGAGTATCCCTACAACGATTCTAGCTGAATGAAAATTAGAGAGTGATAGGAGAACGAGAATTTTCCACCCCCCCGATACGCACTGTCTCTAACCTAGATGGCCGAGAGCAAGCACGATCGAACCA
This sequence comes from Trachelipus rathkii, assembly GCA_015478945.1. Lineage (NCBI taxonomy): Eukaryota > Metazoa > Arthropoda > Malacostraca > Isopoda > Trachelipodidae > Trachelipus > Trachelipus rathkii. The sequence continues at coordinate 69,907 of JABUQX010023743.1, read as the reverse complement.
TGGATTATGAGGAGAGAAGATTTAGTCGAAGAGGAATGAACCTGCTCATCATCCACTTCAACGATTATAATATATATATATATATATATATATATATATATATATATATATATATATATATATATATATATATATATATATATATATATATATATATATATATATATATATATATATATATATATATAACTGCTATATATATTATATAGCTGCTTTGCATACTCCCTTCCTTTGGGTTTCCTCCTTCTCTATTGTTACTAGTTTTCTTTCAATCGCTCCATATCGACTGTTGTTGATAGGGTAACTTCTTCCTTTCCTCTTAATAGTGTGGTGTTCCTCAAGGTTCTGTCGTATATCTTACTCTTTTCCTAGTTCTCATTAATCTCATCTAATTCTTTCCATTAAAGTACCTATGACTCGACCCCCCATTCTACTTCTCATTTCAAATTTGCTCCCTCTTTTGTATCTAGAATGTTGCCTACCGTCTTAATCTTCCCAATTCTATTTTCGCTGATCTGGATAGAATTTCCTAGTGTGGTCGTCCCAACCTTTAAATATCCCTCTCAAAAACACACAACTTTTCTATAACTTTCGATGGTTCTCCTGCATTTACTATTGACAATATACATATCCTTCGCCTTGCCATAAACAAAATGTCTTGGAATTCTCATATCACAATGGTTGCCAGAGCGGTTTCAAAAAATGCTGAGAGTTCTGTTTAGACTGCGAGGAGTTTTTTCTCTTAACTACTACAACTACAGGGATCTCACCCGCCTTTGTATGGAGTACTGCTCTCGTGTCTGGGGGAGGAGAGGAAGGCTCAGACTTCACCAGTCTCTTGGATAGGGTCGAGTAAAAGGCTAAAAGGCTTCTACCATTTCTCTTTCCAATTTACTTGACCCTTTCCCTTTGAGGCATGGTGGTGTGGCTTTGTCTCTTTTTCTATAGGTATTACAGCTGCAATTGCTTGAGGGAACTGACCACTCGTGTATCAGTAGTACTTGTACAAGGTGTGCATTGTCTGCGCATGAAGATTGCGTGGACATTAGCAACCCCAACCTTGTTCGCTGTGGTGCTTCATTTTCATCAATCTTCTGTGTTTCCTGCTGAATTTAATCTTGCTCACTTTAAGTGAGCGAAATAAACGCAATGTGGTACTGTGTTAGTCTTTATTATTTAATTTAGCACTTTCGCTATTTTACATCTCTCCTCGAATGAGGCTGTGCCCGAGAGCGGTGATGCAAAGAAAATTATATATATATATATATATATATATATATATATATATATATATATATATATATATATATATATATATATATATATATATATATATATATATATATATATATATATGCAATATATATATATATATATATATATATATATATATTTAAAAATCTTCACCAAAACTCACAATATTTTCTGGAGTATTTATCCTATACCCATGTTTATCAGAAATGAAAATAGTATGGTGCCATTTTCCGGTGCCGTCAATCCATCCAAAGTTCCCGCGAACAGTGCCATCTGCTGTTCGAATTTCTTCTCTGTACTGATTTTGTGTTTTATAACCAAATCGGTACGAACCTGCACAAATATGGAATTTATTAATACAATTATCTAAAATTACCTTATAATAATAATAATAATAATAATAATAATAATAATAATCCTAATTTTACTGAATATAAAAAGATGATCTCTTAATGTTAATACTTCATATATATATATATATATATATATATATATATATCCCTAATATATATATATATATATATATATATATATATATATATATATATATATATATATATATATATATATATATATATATATATATATATATATATATATATATATATATATATATATATACACACACACCTCACGGGCATAGCCCTATTATCTGGATTAGGGATCGAACCCTGACCTTATTAATATTATATTTCGTAGAATAACGACAATCATTATCACATATAAGCAGTGGTGAGTTGTCAAAATTTTAACGAACGATTCTCTGCTTTGTCATAAAATTTAGCAACGGGTCGTTTCCTTAATTAAGAAGCAAAATAGTTAATTACCGGTCTTCGGCAAACCTGTTCCTAGCTCACCTCTGCTTAAAGGTATCACAGGTAAATTCATGGATTTGTTCCATTAAAACATTTTAATATTTCCATAATTTGTTTTACTTAAAAATTTTGTTCAAAAGTTTATAAATTTTTGTTTCCTTTCCGGTGTCATATTTTTTTTTCTTTTCTGATATTAAAATAATGAGAATTAATTTTATTAGATCGTTTTAGATATACACTAAATGATTATTTTATGCTCTCTATATAGGTACACTGAACAAAAATAAAATGACTTTCTTAAATATTTGGTAATTCAGAAACTTATTTTAAGTCATTAATGTGCTTACTGAAAAGTAAATCGAATCTTGTGAATTTTTAAACTAATACGTATTTAAAGATATATTTTTATATTTTAATAATAGTTTTATGAAAACATTTAGTTTTCAATTATGTATGTTTCAGGTCATATTTTTTCTTAGTTGGAAAAATATTCACCTAATTTAATGTATAAAAGTAATTTTTTTTATTAGGACATCATCTGGCCTTCTTGGAATTTTACATAAATTTATTTTCAAAAGAATCAATTGGGTATTCAGCTTTTAAGTTTTACCTTTATGATATTATTCTATAGTTATGAGCAACACAAGAATTAGTATTTAATCAATTAGTATTTAGTAATTAATCAATATGCCTTCGAAAATTCTAATAAAAATCGCTCAAATCTACTTTTTTATTTATATTTATAAAATGGCAATTCAAATTTATAATCAAGATTGATCAGTATTGGAGAAAATCTTTAGGACCATTCTTACCACAACATGCAAAATATGAGTAAATGTTGTTTTGTTTACGTACAGGACTCGCCACGACTCTCAAAATGAATATGAGTAAATGTGCCTAAATGATTTGGATTAGGACTATTATAGTACTTTAATATTCACACTACCTGTTATTGGATCCTGATATCTGTATTCATTAGGAATAACCTTATTAGTATCATATTTTCCTATTTCCTTCTTGAACCTTAGCTGTCCATCAACTGTTGGAGAAAATTCTTCAGTGTTTACAGGTACTCTTTTGCTTGACGTATGTTTGCCTATATTTTTTTCGTAGTTCTTTATGTTATTCTTTGGAGACGATCTGCTACTCAACCTTAACGAATCAAGGTTCGAATCTATGTTAGTCAAAGACTTATTTACGTTTCCTAAAAGGTTAATTTTATCCGTTTTCTGTTCTATATTAAAGTTATCCTTCGAAATTCCATTTTCTTTTACATTTAATGGGAAAACTATTTTAATTTTCGAAACTCCATTTGCTTGATTTTCTTTCTTTATGGTAAAGTAAATTTCATTTGTCTTAGCAATCTTTGATGAATAATTTGTACTTGTTGTTGTTGAGGTAATTATGAGAATCACAAAATAACGAAGGATTTTCTGAAAGAAAAAAGAAAATTTTATATATATATATATATATATATATATATATATATATATATATATATATATATATATATATAATATACATATATATATATATATGCTCTTTCTCTACTCTCTTTATAATAATATGTATTAATAATAATATATGTATATAATAATATAATAATATATGTATTAATATATATATATAATATTTATAATATATATATAATAATATATGTAATAATATGTAATATGTATATAATAATAATATAATATGTGTAATAATAATAATAATAATAATATAATAATAATAATAATAATAATATAATAATGTATGTATATATAATATATATATAATAGTAATATTAATAATATGTTTACTAACTCTTAATAATAATATATATAATAATATATACTTTATATAATATATATATATGTAACAATAATAATAACCAACATAATAATATATATATCATATATACTAATATATAATATATATATATAGTAATAATATAATAACAATATATATATATATAATATAATATAATAATAATAATAATATATATATATAATATGTAATATATATATATATATATATATATATATATATATATATATATATATATATATATATATAATATATATATATATATATATATATATATATATATATATATATATATATATATATATATATATATATATATATATATATATACTATATATATATATAATATAAATATTATACCATTGGGCCTATGGTGTGTAGGGTATTTCCCATGACATTCCAGTGTCCAATGGTTCGCTTTTCTCGTCTGAGTTCATATACACACTCCTCTTCCAGACAACACCTTAGAGACATTACTTTATATCCCTGTGTGTGGGGGAGAAAGAATTGCCCACAGCGTAAGTTCTGCGTGTCGTCGAAGGCGACGAAAGGGATAGTGGTAGTTGGATTAGCTGCCCACTACCACTTATCTCTTGCTAGGTATGCTTTTGAAGGCTTCGGACATGGTCGTGATCGCCTTAAACGACCATGTATCTTTCGGCTAAATTGTATAAATCGTTTGGGTACATGGAATGTCAGAAGAATAAATGTCGAGGAGAAGAGGAGAGAGATGATGGATGTATTTAGAAAGGGTAAATTTGTTTTGCTCGCTGTGACTGAAACAAAGATGAATGGAAACGGTGAAGATGAGTGGTGGTGTGTGAAATGTGGGTGTGCTGGAGTGGAGAGGAATGAGAGGGGGAGAGAAGGAGTTGCGATTTTGATGAGTGACATGTGGCACAGAGCTATGGTGGATTTTGTTTGTGCTAGTAGGCCTACTAGAATTCTGTGTTAAATTTAAGTTTGAAAAGGTCAAGGTATGTGTGGTTGTAACATATATGGTCCATCTGTGGGTGATGTTGAGGAGAATGCTACTTTTTGTGTTAATCTGAGTTATGTTTTGAATGTGGTGAGTAGGAACTTCAGGTTGATTGTGTTGGGCGATCTAAATGGTCGGATAGGTGATCAGAAAAGGGATGGTATAACAGGTAAATTTGGCATGGCGGAAGAAAATGAGAATGGTAGGAGGGTGATTGATTTCTGTGAGGAAGAGAGATGTGCGTAAGTAATACTTTTAAACACAAGAGTATTCATAAGTATACCAGAGTTGGTGTAAGTAGAGATGGTATCGAAGTTAAAAGGATGATTGATTTTTTGTTGGTGAAGGAGATGTTGAAGTATGTGACGGATGTTAAATCAGTGAGGGGGTTGGGGATGGGATTATCGGATCATTATGTTGTTTTATGTAAGATTAAGTTAGTGGGAGCTTGAATGAATAGGAAAGAGGTTAGAAAGGAAGTGGGAAGAATTAAGAGTGTGAAATGAACAAGGTAATAAGGAAATATATTTATAAGCGCTTGCAAATAAATCAGTTGAATGTGAACAAGATGAAACTGAACAAGTCTGGAAACAAATGAAGGAAGCCTTTGTTAGTAGTGCAAGAGAAGTATGTGGATGTGATAAAGTAGGAAGTAAGAATCTCAACAGTGAATAGTGGAATGAAGAGGTAATGCAAACGATTAAAAGTAAAAAAGATATGTGGTTGAATGTGCTAAAAGCAAATGATGAGGTCTCAAAAGAAAGACGTTCGGAATTATATAAGGAGGTAAAAAGGAAGACTAAAAGTTGGATACGCAGGAGGAAAAATGAGGTAAATGAACAGTATGGAAGAAGGATGAATGGGGACTGACAAGGAAATAGGAAGCTTTTTTGGAAGGAAAAGCGAAAGGTTAAGAATGAGGGTAAGGGGAATTTGCATAGAATAACGAATAGGGATGTTGCTTTCGTAACTGATGAAATAGGTGTGAGAAGAGTGGAGGGAATACTTCGAAAATCTGCATAACATTGGCAGTAATTAAGAGGTGATAGTGAATGTGTGTGAGTTCGATGGTGCAAGAAGAAATAGGTATTTTGTAGATGAGGTAATTATTAGGAGGAGGTAATGGGTAGGGTAAGAAAGTTGAATGATAAATCTGCAGGCATAGATGGAATTACTGGTGAAATGATCAAGAACGGAGGCGATTTGAAAGTTGTGTAACAAATCGTTTATGGAGGATATAGTTCCGAGAGATTGGAGAAGAGCACTAATAGTACCCTTACATAAGGGTAAGGGGGATAAGAGAAACTGTATTTACGGGGGAATTAGTTAATTGAGTGTTGTAGGGAAGTTATATGCTGGTATTTTGGTTGAAAGAGTATGTCGAGTGACTGAAGGACTGATTGGTGAAGAACAAGATGCATTTAGAAGTGGTAGAGGTTGTGTGGGTCAAATTTTTACATTGAAACAAAAGACCATGTCAAATATCTGCACAAAAGGCAACCAGGCCCCGGAGTCTGTGTCTCACTTCCTCCTAGAGTGTCCAACTAATCATCGTCCCAGAGAAATCTGAGGCATCACAAATTTGAGCAATCTCTGGAGGAGCCCGACTGCGGCGGCGGGGTATCTTCGCGAGGTTTGGCCACTCTGAAGGGAGGGTGGCCAGCGGGCGAGAAAGTAAAAAAAAGTATATATATATACGGTATATATATATATATATATATATATATATATATATATATATATATATATATATATATATATATATATATATATATATATATATATATATATATAACTCTTTCTTATATATATATATATATATATATATATATATATATATATATATATAATATATATATATATATATATATATATATATATATATATATATATATATATATATATATATGGATTAATTAAGTTCAATTTGTTCCCCCAAGTAATTTCATAAATTATGAAATTAGTAAAGGAGAAACAGTAAGATGATTTTTCAACTTTATATAATATATATATAATATATATATAATAATATATAATATAATAATAACCAATATCTATATATATATATATATGTATGTATATATAATATGTATATAACAATAACATATATAATATAATAGCATATAATATATATATATATATAGCACTATATATATATATATACATATATATATATATATATATATATAATATATATATATATATATATATATATATATATATATATATATATATATATATATATATATATTTATTTTTTATATATATATATATATATATATATATATATCAACAAGGCGTTCGATACATTCCCCGTCAATTTTTAATAGACATATTCTGAACTCAGATACATTCAGCAAAGGCAAAAAAAAAAAAAAAAATTGGCAAACTTCCTTTCCGGTCGCACAGCCAGTGTCATCCAGGGTCACTATTCCTCTTGTTCATATAAACTATTTAATGGAATCACCCAGGGATCCATTCTTTCACCCATACTCTTTAACTTATCTATGCACGACCTATCTCATCCCACTTCCCCTTCCATAAAAATTA
>JABUQX010023743.1:37500-40000 GCA_015478945.1 Trachelipus rathkii | reverse complement strand
GTAATACAATGTGGTTACAAATATTTATAAAAACTTTAATAAAATTTCTTTAGATTCTTAAATTTCAAAATTTTCTTGATAACTGTAAACTGGTATAAAGTTATTATTATTTTGTTGAGTTTACAAAACGTCATAAAGTTAAAAAAATAAAAAAGGGTATTATTATCATATATAAACTCTATCGAAAAAAAGGTTTTACTGTATTATTTTTACCCTAAAATAAAATTATTATATTTGGCAATGCACCCCAAAAAATATAATTAATGGTCAATTGCGATATGACGACAATGTCACTTTATATTTGAACTCTCTTTAAAGGATGACAGATGATAATGACGCACAAAGAAAATCCACTGCGGGGCTATGATGCCATATTTCCACAATCCTTCACATTTCTTCACAATAAATTAAATTCGACAGAAAATATTTTTTATTGCCTTTCAGCCTACTCCTCGGACTGAAATATTTGAGAAAACCCATAAATATATCAACATGGTTAAAGAAATCATTAATAAATATATTTTTAAAATATTTTATTCATGCTTTTTATGGTTTAAACCATTGGTTTTTTTATGTGGTTTAAAAAACCAATGTTTTAAACCAAATGGTTTAAACCATTCCACCTATATTATATTATAATATATATATATACTATATATATATTATATAATATATATATATATATATATATATATATAAATATATATTATATATATATTATATATATATATATTATAATAATATATATATAGTATATATAATTGGCGTGGTTGGCTTCTTGAATGGAATCAAAAGTATGTAGACGATAGTGAAGCGTGTGATAAGAAGAAATGGAGTCGAAAGTGATTGGTTTTATATTAATAGCGGAGTTTGAGGCAATGGATGTGTTAGGTCTCCTTGGTTATTTAATTTATATGTGGATGGGGATTTTAATGAAATAGAGGTGGAGGTGGTAAGGGAAGGTGTTAGATGAAGGAGTATGGAAGAGAGTGGAAGGTGCCCATGCTTATTGAACGCGGCATGATTTGGTTTTGTTTTGGGTGAATCTGAAGAGAGTTTCGGAGGAATGATAGAGGGGGTTTCTCAGGTTGTGTAAAAAGAGGGGGTTTGAAAGTAAATGTAGATAAGAGCAAGGTTATGGTAGTGAGTGAGGAGAGTCCTCGGTGCGAAGTCAAATTAGATGGTGGTAGCAAGTTGAAACAAGTATCTTAGTTTAAATATTTAGGATTATAATGGTTTGGATGAAAAGGGGAAACGGTGATGCTGAATTGATAGTAGGAAGATGTAATGGTAGGGAAGGTGGCTGGCGCAATTAAATCATTGGAGGGTGTGAAGGGACTAAGTCTTGAGTGCCCTATAGTTTTGCATGAGAGAATGCTGTAACCTGTGTTAATGTATAGTAGTGAAAACTATGGTCTGAAATAAGAGGTATAGATCTAAGGTGCAAAATGTTCAGATGGACAATCTTAGGGGCGTGTCAGGTGTGAGAAGAATTGTTAAAATGAGTAATGAACGCATTAGGGAGTTGTATGGTGAAAAGAAAGGTGTAAATGAGAGAAATAAACTAGAGTACATTGAGATGTTTGGTTCATATGGAATGGTGGAATAGTCAGTTGGTTAAGCGGATATATAGTGGTGAGTGTGCTAAAATCGACCTGCTGAGAGACCGAAGAGAAAGTGGATTCAGTCAGTTAAGGAATGCCTGAAGGAGAGGAACGTGAGTTTGGTGGAAGCGAGAAGAAAGGTGCATATCAGGAAGCAGTGAATGGCGGGGTTTTGTGAGTTGGTATGGTTGTGGGCTTTGGCCAGGGGATAAACTGCACATTGACGAGATACCACAGTGAGGGTCTGTCGCAGTCTTGTGAAACCTCTAGGGTGGATTTTCTGACTGTGACGAGTTATCACTTAAGGGTATAAAGGTGACGGTAAATGGGACGGGCGGACTTCTGTCATGTTCTTCTGATACTTTTCAGTTTCAGTGTATGCTATGCACCTTACCCCCAGAAGAAAGATGATAACACTAACAATAATATATATATATATAATATATATATATATATATATAATATATATATATATATATATATATATATATATATATATATATACTAGGCTATATATATAATATATATAATATATCATATATATAGGTAATTATATATATATATATATATATATATTATATATATTAATATATATATATATATATATATATAATATATAATATATATTAATATATATATATATAGGCTATATAATATATATATTATATAAATATATATTATTATATACAAGATACATGTATATAATATATAATATATATATATATATATATATATATCACCTTTGGCTGGGAATTCAGAAGTCTTTATTGTATCCGCTAAAATTGGTTAAAATAATCCCAGATTCGCAAAATCGATTGGCCTGACATGTTCTATATCACGGTATTTTTTAAAAGTTTGTAAAATCAATAGAAGTTGAAAAATGTTCTGGACTTTAC
>JABUQX010023743.1:25000-30000 GCA_015478945.1 Trachelipus rathkii | reverse complement strand
GAATTATTCCACATTTTTTGTTTGTTTGCTTTTCCCAAAAGTGGTTTTTGGGCAATGATTGTTCCGTTTAAATTGTTCAGCCAAGGACAATGCCTCTTGTTTGATAACGATATTGATTTTCTGGTCTGGATTTTATATGGTAGCTCCTGCTTCTTTTTACTGTATATAATAAGTTCTAACTAACAGTATACTCCGTAATCTTAGTTTGATTGAAATATCCTATGGAGTGTAATGGTGAAACCACGGCTTGAAAAATTATAAAATTTACATACTCTGTAAAAATATGAATCTTACTAATAGTATTAATGCACTATATCATGCTTTAATAAAAAATAATTATCAAAAACAGAAGCGAAATTACTATATTTTTTTTATTGTAGTAAGTATAAGAACAAGCCGATTTAGTATAAAGAGACTTGATACTATATCAAAATGAATTTTAATTCACTCTAATAACATATTACTTTAGAATAATATAGAGCGAAACTATGATAGACATCAGCTACAGAAGAAATCACGATCAAGTATGTAATACAGATTCACTGTAACTTCACAAAGCAAAAGTGGGATCGTTGCAACATAAAATATGATATGTTTAATCAACTGCATATCATTTTAAGATTAAGCTAAAGCTTAACCTTAAAAAAAAAAATAATGGACCGGTAACTTTACACATCTGTATAGGAGATCGCAATTTCAATGGCTTTACTACAACGCAACAGCTCACTGTAAGTGTTGTAAGTTTACTTATCATATTTGTATGTTATAACATGTTGCAGAAGCCTATCCTATTTGAAATAATTTGTTTCATTTCATTATTCTTATCGTTGTAATTTAAAGAAGGAAAATACGTTAACAATTATAAGGGGATAACGTTTCGATTTTATTGTGTCAGTTAAGACTTATCACACTTACCTCAGAAGACGTAAGGGACTCTGAGAGGACAATAGGATACAATACTAAAAATAACAATAAATAATAAAAAACGTACGCATCACCTCCTTTTCTACAGCGATAAAAATTCCTCCATAAAATCGATAATAATACTTTATTTTTCTTAAATAAAAGCAATGTTTTTTTAGATATTTCACATCTTATTATTATATTCATATAAACATTATTCTCGGCTATTCAGAAGTCTGACAGATGCAATCAGAATATTTCTTCACAGCACAACTCACCAGTACCTAAACGAGAGTGCGTGACCAACCGTTTAATTAACGTACGCAACATCTTAAAAGAAATCCAACGAATGGAAACGAACTTCAATTACAATAGAAATTGTAATAACTATTCTTGATTTTTGATATTTTTCTGAATTTCAACTCCTTTTATATAATTTTATAATAACATTTCAGCAAAACATTTTATTTTATCTTCCTTAATAAATGTTTTTATTATTATATATTCCAAATAACTTATAATTATTATTGGAAAAACAAATATTTTTTTTATTATTACTTTATTAATAAAGACATTGAAACCATTGTATCGTGACCGTAAGAGAAAACTCTGATGTTTATAAGGATTAGAACAAAAAAGTAACAAATTTTGGAAATACATTATTAGAATTTCTGCAGTCATATTTACAACTTGTTTACATATATAATAATTATATTTATTTATATATTATATATAACTATATATATATATAATATTATTAATATAAATATATATATATATATATTTACATCATATAGTATATATTTACTATATAACTAACAACATCATATAAATACAACCTATATAAACTAACATAATATATATATATATCATATATAATACTAATATAATATATATAATAATATTAAACCATATAATATTATTATATATATATATATATATATATATATAATATATTTATATATATATATATATATATAAAAATATTCTCTATATATTCTTACCAAAAAATTTAAAAAATAGTAATTATCCTATTAAAAGCTAAAGATATAATACCACATCAAACTCTCTATATATACATTAAACGAACTAACAGAAACTACAAGAATAAACACTATTACCTAAATCTAAATATTACTTAGGTATATATATTATATATATTATACTAATATAGATATTATATATATATATATATATACTATATATATATATATATATATATATATAATACTAATATAATAAATAATTAAACATAACTACAAAAATATATATATAAATAATCTTATATATATATTATATTTATATATATATAACATATATATTATATATAAGATATAATCATATATATATATATATATTATATAATATATATATAACTAATAATATTATATATATATTAATATATATAATATAAATATATAGATATTACAAGAATAACATATATATATAAATATAACTAATATATAAATAATATATATATATATTATATACTACTATAATACAATATATTTTTATTATATATTATATATTATATATATATATATATATATATATATTGCCACAAAATAGGGTATTAAAGTATTAAATATTTTAACCTATAGAAGTTAATAAGTACTGTATTTTAGATAAGAAACTTTAAATTCCAGTACACCCGGAGTTATGTTCGCAAACTCAAAAAAGTGTCAAATATTATTACTATGTACGGAAATATATAATATTAAACTTTATTCTTATTAAATTTATGATAAGTACGTATAGTAAAGTATTTTCAGCTTATAAATAAATCTAAATAATTAATTCGGGAAAAATAATTGTTTGATATTATTCGTTATTATTTTCGTTAATTTATTCAATAAAAAATTATAATTACCATATATACATTATCAATATCATATCTATCATTTATATAACTATTTATCTCAATATTTATTTGTTTCACATTGTTATTATTGTGTATTATTATTATTATTATTATTATTATTATTATTATTATTTCATTGGTTTTATTTTATTACTGTTATTACTTTATATTGCTAATAATGATTATCATTATTGCTTTTATTTGAATTTTTAAATTCATTTTAATTAATAATTTATTAGTGTATTTTATAGTAGTAATAATTATCATTGGGTCAAATGACAGTTACAAAAGAGTGTTATAAAAACGAGGCCATTTCTAAAATTAGAAATGCAATCTTTATTAAGTGAGTAATAATTTTTGTTTCTTCTTATTTTTTAATATATATATATATATATATATATTATGATAATATATATTATATATATATATATATATATATATATTATATATATTATACTATATATATATATATATATTATAATATATTTATACTAATTATATAATAGTAATAAAATAGTAATACATTTATTATAAAAAAATATCTATTTTTAATTAATTTAAGTTTTTTATAAGACTTTTCTCATACGAAAATTTCTTCTTATTTTTTTTTGTTCTCTTCTTATTACTAGATTCTCTTCTCTATTATTCGAAATATCGACGATTTCCCATTGTTCTTCATCTTTGTGTTTGAGGGTCTATAGGTGGAATAATTTTGAAGTAGGCAAATTCCCGATCTCTGTTGGCAGAGAAGGGCATAAGGCCGAAATATCAATGGCACAAATTAGAAGGCAAATGTTTGGTAAGAGGAGTATAGACGATGATTTGACTCTAAGGCTGAAGAAGAAGAAAGAAAAAAAGAAGAAAGAAGAAAGAGAAAAAGAAAAAAAGAAGAAGAAGAAAAAAAGAACAAAGAAAAAAGCAAGAAAAAGAAAAAAAAAGCAAAGAAAATAAAAGAAAGAAAGAAAGAAAAAGAAAGAAGAAAAAAAAGAAGAAGAAGAAAAGAAAAAGAAAGAAAAGAAGAAAGAAGAAGAAGAAGAAGAAGAAGAAGAAGAAGAAGAAGAAAGAAGAAGGAAGAAGAGAAGAAGGTTAATTTTGAATTTAAAAAAAGTAACTATAGGGTTTATTGATTTATTCATGAACATTAAGGAACATTATTAGATATTACTATATAATTTTAGTAATAATATCTTAGCGATATTACTACAATAGTATTAACACCTTAGTAACATTAGAAAACTGTTAATGAAATATTACTGAAATGTTTATAAGATAATGTAATACAAGATATTTATTATCGATTTTGTTTTTATAGAAATATTTAATTCATTTTTCAACATTTCCCTCAGACTTAAATTATTTCAGCCGAAGTTCTAAGTTTTTTAATTTAGTTATTCGTATTTCTATTATTTTTTTCTATTTTATTTTATATTTTTTTATGGGTAAAAAAAAATCCAATTCATTAAAATTTCTCTTTTAATTTACAATCGAGAAAACATCTTCATTCAAAAACATGCTTGTCAAGGCCATAAAGTTATTCACACCAAAGAAAAATTATGAGAATGTTTAAAATTAATTTTTTATTATATACTTTCAAGAACTATAATTTATTAATTAAAGGAAGGAACTTGAAATTCTTCATAAAGGAATGTGAAGCTCAATATTTTTAAATACGAGTATTTTTTATCTATAGTATAGGAAAAAGAATATTTTATGTTAAAAAAAAAAAGTACATGAAGCTCAATAATTTTCATTAAATGTTCTTTATCCACCTGAATTTAGAATTTAATAATACTTTTTTAAAAATAATACTATAAATATGAAGATATATATTATTTTTACTAAAAATAATACGATAAAATTCACTTAAATATTTTTAAAAAATTTTTACTTGCAGTTGCTGTAAAAAAGAACGAGTAGTTAATACATCTACCACACAACACACACACACACACACATATATATATAATATATATATATATATACTTATATAATATTATAAAAATTAAAATAATATATAATAGATATATATTCAAATAATTACACTATATATAGTATATATATACTATATATATATATTATATATATATATATATATATTATATTATATATATCTTATATATATATTTAGTATTAACACATAATTGAACAATATTAGAATAACTAATTTCATACAAGCAACTTTAAGGCTCGAAAATTATATTTGTTTGTTTAATCCTTTTTCGCGGTAGAAGAAAAT
>JABUQX010023743.1:0-22500 GCA_015478945.1 Trachelipus rathkii | reverse complement strand
ATAATAATAATTAAATATATCTAATAACATAAATAAATAATAATAAATAATAATAATAATAATAATATAATAATAATGAATATGCAACATGTTTCTTACCAAGGGTTATACAAAAGCCCCACAGACAGGCAGATTCGGAATGATATAATATATAATATAATATATATATAATATATATTATATAATATTTATATATATATATAAGATTTATAATTTATCTACTTAGATATTTCAAATATATATTATTCAAAGGCATTATATATATAATATATATATAATATTATATATATTGTGGTGTGTGACAGTAAAATTATATGGCGATATAATTAGTTTTTTTTCTCCTAGCACAATCTATCACATATATTGTTTGATATTAAGAGATCATACGAACAAGAACAATCACGCAAAAATTATATCCGAGTTATAACAAAAGGGGCCGAGAAGTTATCAACCCCATCAAGGCAACCCCAACCCCCCTGCCAACCACCCCAAACATATAAAAAACTAATGTTTTAATAACTATAAAGCATGAATTTGTAATTAACAGTTATAAAAATATATAACATTTATTATTAGTAGGAAAGTAATATTGGCAACATAAAATAATAAATTACTAAAATGAAATAAATATTTATCTCAGATTGATATAAAATAAATATTGGGTCAAAACCAGTTATTATTAAATGTATCTTGATTTAATTTGAGATATTTAAAGACAATCTTATGAATGTTTGCTTTTCCAATTAAACATTGTATATTGAATCAAATTGACGTCAGGTAAGTTTTATATACCAAGGAAGTAACTAATTAAGTAGCAGATGCATATACTATTGTTACGCAAAACATATAACCACTCCCAAATCAACTTTTTGTCGTAAAAATATATTTTCTTATTCCTGTAAATATATTTATAAATGAGTTGAAGGAAATAAATAAATAACTAATAATAATTTTCAAAAGCGAGCATAATAACAAAGCCAAAACTATCGGTACATCCCTAACTATTATTAATATTATATAATATATAATATATATATATAATAACTAAATAATAATAATATATTATAATAATTATATAACATATACTAATAATAATAATTATAATATATATATATATATATTATAATAATATAATTAAACATGAAGTTAAGTTACCAAACACTTTCCATAGGAAGGTCACACACACGATGAAAACAAAAAGAAAATAAGACCACCATCAATTTCCTCTGCCTAAACGCGCAAATTTTCCCTCAGCTTGGGCCTTAAGAGGGAACGAATTAAAATGCCAGTTGGCAAAAACAGATGAAAGGAAACGAGGATGTTTCAAAACAAAAATAATGTGGCTGGATTGGATTAAATTGTGCTTTTGTGTCTGTATGTATCAATGAATGTATATATAAAACTGTATTTACGATACTCATTTTTATTTTTGCAACTACTTTGGGGCTATGCTTGAAGTCTAGTAGATTTAAAAAAAACTTTTGAAGACCCTTGTCATGAAAACACAGACCAGAATTGGACTTTGGAATGCACAAACTCTTTTTGAACCATCGAGGTAACATAAAGTGGCGAAGGAAGCAGAGAGGTATGGGGGTGAGGTTCATGGAGTTGAGTGAGGCGAGATGATGGTGGAATCAAGACGTACTCTGGGAAACAGGAGGGAGAGCAGCAGAGACATTGGGTATGAATCGTAATTAGCGGAGAAATGGTGGATAACATGGGATGGGAGCCAGTCTCGGTGAGAATAATTAGAACGAGGTTTAAGACTAAAGCAAGGCTGGTGACGGTTACATAAAGTTATGCCTCTACAGAAAAGGCAGAAGAGGAGCTAAAGGAGAATTTTTATGAGAGGCTGATGGTGGTGAGAGGAGTGAAGAGAAGAGGTATCCCTGATTGTTATGGGAGACTTTAACGCCAAGGTCGGAGCAGATAATAGCAATCATTCGAGAGTAATGGGAGGGCATAATGTTGGGAGAGAAACAGGAATGGAAGATGGTTTGTGGATTTCTGCGAGGAGTTTGACCTAGTGAATAGGGGAACGTTCTTCCCACATAAGGAAAGTCACAAGATCACATGGGTGTCTCCCAGACTGCATAACGCAGAATCAGATAAATCATTTTGTGATAAGAAGAGGATAAAGAACATCATTGATGAATGTGAAATGCAAGAGAGAAGCAAGCATGGCAAGTGAAAGTCATTTGGTAATAGCAGATATTAAGATCAAGCAAGTTGAAGCCACACTTACTTAAAAATCTAGAAATGAAAAAACTTAAAAATCTAGAAATAAGAGAAGAATTTAAAATGAACCCGAGAAACAGACTTCAGGAGTTGTAAGAGGGAAAACACAGGAGAGGACATTGAAGGAAGGGTGGAGAAATAGGGTGGTTTTAAACAAGTTTTTATGGAACTGCTAAGGAAACAAATGTGTATGTAAGAAAAAGAGAAAAGAATGGATCTAAGAAATTTGTAAAAAAGATAGAAGACAGAAGAAAGCTAGAGCAAGACATAAACAAGTGTATAGACTTGGAGGAGAAAAGGGAAATAAGAGTCCTGGCAAGGAAAAACAGAGAAGCTAAGAAAGGAGCGAGGAGGCATAAAAGGTAATGGTAGAGGATTTGGCCAAGGAAGCAAAAAATGAAGCTAGAATATGAGATACAGTAAGTGTGTACAAAGATAACAAAAATGTTCCCTTGGATGGGATGCTAAAAGGGACATTAGGCGAAAGGAAAGGATGGAAAATTGAAAACGACTAAGGAGAGAAAACTAATGAAATGTAAAGAGAACTTTAAGGGTCTAAACCGAGAAAGTGAGATGGAGGAAAGAGAGAGCAAAATGGAAGAAAAGCCTAGACATAGGCTGAATGTGGAGACTGAACCCCTAACCAGAAGAGACATTAGAAAAGCATTGAAAAAGCTAAAAATGGGAAGAACCCAAGGAATGTGTCAAGTACAGGTTGAGCTTCTGAGACCTGATCAGGATCTGATGGTAGAGAAATTGTGGGAGTTTTTTAACTAAATATGGGAGACGGAAACACTTTCGGAAGAATGGAGGGTAGTTCTGCCAACCAATCAAATTGCCTAAGAAGGTAGAACTAGCATGCTGTGGCAACTGCGGGGAGGTGAGGGGGAGGAATAACATTATTTACTGTTTGAAAAGAGTAAAATTCTAATAAGGGCTGTTTTGGAAAGAATAAGGAAGCAGATTGATAGACTATTGCGAAAAGAACATGGAAATTTCAGAGAAGCAGGAAAATAGCAGAGCAGAGTACTGAATGGAACTCTTAAGTATTTATATGGCCTTTAATGTGGAAAGTGATGAAAAGGTACAGATTGTCAGAGAAGGTTTCAGAATTATAAAGAGTCATTTACCTGCATGAACATAGAGGGGCTAACTTGACAAAGTTCGTCCAAAGTGGGCTCAGGGTGTCTTTTTGTTAATTTCATGAGGCATAGATAAGTTGATGAGAAGGGGCTACACAGGCGGAGAAGATAATGGAATAGCTGATAGATATTCTGAGGGATCTGGACTATGCTGATGTATTTAAACATTAGAAATATGAGAACAATTGAAGCACATTTGGCCTATCGAGACTGCCCGTCCACCTAATAGAATCCAATTCACCAACATAGCTCATGCTAAGTCCACAAAGCACCCTAGGGGCTTGTCAATAACTTTACATGTTACACAGAGTCTACAACTAAAAGAAAAACTATAGCTAAAGTATTGCTAACCACACTACAGCTTTAATAACTTGAGAGTAAACATGCAATTAACCTTATAACTACTGTAACTAAAAGCCCGTCAATTTGGCATCCATATATCTATTCCAATCCTTTCTTAAATGTTGCAATCAGTCGAATCACACAACCTTCAGTTCGTATTCCAAAATTAACAATCTTATTAATTGAATGAATGCTTCTTATATCAAGATGGCATAGCTTCTTCTTAATTTCCTTACTGTGCTCCGGGTCTCCCGGTCAGTGGTCTATGTATGAAGAAATTATTGGTCTCCTTATATCAATAGATGTAATTATTTTTTTAGACTTGTATCATGTCCCCTCTGAGAAATTGCATTTCTACAGAAAAAATTCCTAACTTCTTCAGCCTCTCCCAATTCTTAGCCTCCAAACCAGAAATCATCCTATGTTGCTTACGCTGCATTCTCTCTAGCATATCTATGTCTTCCCTTAAATAAGGGGCCCAACTTGTGCACACAATACTCTAATTACTGGCCTAACATAGTTTATGCGTTACTTATAATTCCCGCTCTTGTAAAGGACTGCCAGTTTTTATTACCCAGCATCTTACTTACCTAAACTCGAAATTACGCTCGAGCCCAGAACACTTATCCTTGCTTTCAACACGATTAGCTACTTTCAAATTACTGCTTTATCTTATCACTTTGCTACAAGTCTTTCTTCTTGGTGAACAGGACTCAAGCCCAATCCCCTTCAGTATCGCAGTTTAAACTTATTTATTTGAATAACTAGGTGAAGAACCTGTCCACTTCTACTATTTAAAATTCATTTGCCACTTACCTGCCCACCCAAGAAGTTTATCAAGATCATTTTAAATCTTTATACATCAATCACTATTCCTTACTAGTAGACCACTTTTGGTGTATCATCTGCGAAACTTGTTAGAACCTTATATTTAAGGTCTCATGGTTTAAATCTTTTATATATATGAGGACCGATAGTGGCTCCAGCACTGAACCGTGTGGAACATCACCTTTCACTATTTCCCATGATGACTTATTGCCACTTAGTTGTACACACTGCTTTCTATTTCACAACCACTCTTTAATACAATCAAGTACCACTCCACCTATACCACATTACAATAACTTCATCAGCATTATGTGAGGAACCTTATCAAAAGCTCTGCTGAAGTCTAAATATAAAATATCAATTGGATCTCCTCGGTCAATGCAGTCAATAATGTAATCCATAAATTCTAAAAGGTTTGTCTGACATGACCTAGCCTTTCCAAAACCATGTCTGGGCATACAATATCTTGTTATCTTCCAAATATTTCTCTATATGACCTTTTAGTAACTTTTCCAAAACTTTTGCAACCAGAGATGTTAAGCTAACTTGGCCTATAATTTCCCAAATCTCCCTTACTACCTTTCTTATAAATAGGAACAACATATGCTGTTTTCTAGTTGTCTGGTGCCTCACCAAATGTTATAGATCTCTTAAAAATCAAATACAGTGCCTTTGCAATGCTGGTACTAACCCCCTTCAGAATTCTACCATATATACCATCAGGACCTGCAGCTTTATTTGGGTCAATATGGTTCAGACTTGGGTCAATATGTTTGTTATGTCACAGATAAGACATGATGGAGAAATTGAGCTGCCTAGAGGAGGAAGCAAAGAAAGTGGATTTCGAGATAATCAAAGACTAAAACAACGAAAACAAATGACAGAGATGTTGTCTTTGAGTTGGATGGAGAACTACTGGAAGAGGTAGAGAACTTCACAAATTTGAGAAGTGTAGTAAGTAATAAAGGAGGAGAGAAAGATGTGGAAAAGAGAATAAATAAAGCAAGAGTAGCATTTATAGTGTTGGATAAGATCTGAAAATCACAGCAGTTAACAAAAAGGACAAAGATACAAATTTTCAATAGCATGTTAAATCAGTGTTGTTGTATAAGAGTGAGTCATGGAAAAATAACAAGTGAAATAATGAATAAATTTCAAGACTTTGTAAATAAATTCTGAGAGTAGTTGGAGTAAGACCACTAGAAGTTAGTTCGAATGAGGTGTTGTGGAAAAGGCCCAGACAGCAGAGAGCTGAGAAACAGATTGGGAGGAGGAAGTGTGGATGGATAGGGCATGTGTTAAGAACACCATAGGGATGTGTGGCAAGGGCCACAATGGAGTGGAATCCACAAAGGAAAAGAACACCAGCAATGACATGGAGATCACTATTGAAAGACGTAAAGAGAATTGGGATAAGCTGGGTGGAACTTAAAGCAGTCACAGCCAGGAGGACAGATGATGAATCATAATGGTGGCAATATGCTGGTATGACGAATAACACAAAAAAAAAGCAAAGTAAGTAAGCCATGTTTAATTGTCCTTGCAAATACAAAATACAAATACACAAAATAATAATAATAATAATAATAATAATAATAATAATAATAATAATAATTAATAATACATTATAATAATAATAATAATATAATAATAATAATAAATTAATGAATAATATATCACCCACGCTTCTCTCACCCAAGACGAAAGTTAAGGCTGCGTAACATATTCGAAAACAGGATAGGTATTTCGAAGAGGACTAAGTCGAAAAGAAAGCCAGCCTTACCGTCCTCTTTATACCTTTTACTGAGAACCCGCTGCAGTCAGAAAAATCCACCCTAGAGCTTCAAGGGACCGCGACGGACCCTCACTATGGTATCTCGTCAATGTAGAGTTCATCCCTTGGCCCAGGTGGGCCACACCCATACCCCTCACAAAACCCCGTCATTCACTCCTTTATGCACCTTTTTCTCGCCTCTGCAAATTCACATTCTTTTCTCCAGAAACTCTTTT
The DNA here is from genome assembly GCA_015478945.1 of Trachelipus rathkii. Taxonomy (NCBI): domain Eukaryota; kingdom Metazoa; phylum Arthropoda; class Malacostraca; order Isopoda; family Trachelipodidae; genus Trachelipus; species Trachelipus rathkii. The sequence continues at coordinate 15,940 of JABUQX010023743.1, read as the reverse complement.
GAGGACTCAATCGGCCTGCGTTCGGCTGCCTTGTCAATTTTCTAAGCACGATAAGCACTACACATCCGCTTAAACCAAACCAACTATCATCCATCCTATCCACATGATCAAAAACCATCTCAATGTACTATTCTTTATTTCTTCATTTACTCCTTTCTTCACACCACACACTCCTTAATATGTTCTTTTCCTCATTTTATCAATTTCTTCTCACACTAACACGCCCTGAAAATTAATATAATATAATAATAATAATAATAATAATAATATAATTACATAATAATAATAATAATAATAATAATAATATATAATAAATAATAATAATAAGCGGTTTATTACAAATGAGATTAAATTTGTAATAAAACAATGATGAAGGTTTTCAAAGAAAAGATGCTTGGAATTATATAAAGGAGGAAAAAAGAAATACTAAAGGTGTTTACGTAGGAGAAAACAAGAGGTAAATGAACAGTTTGGAAGGAGGATGAATGGGTCCTTAGGGAAGAGAAAGCTCTTCTGGAGGAAGTGCGAAAGGTTAAGAGATGAGAATAAGGGAACCTGCTTAGAAATAATGAATAGGGATGGTGTTTTTCTTGTAACTGATGAATGGATGTGAGGGGAGTGTAAAGATGACACTTTAAAAAAATCTGCATAAAATTGGCAGAAATGAAGAGGTAATAAATGTTTGTGAGTTTGATGGTGCAAGAAGGGAATAGGTATTTTGGGATGAGGTTATTAGCAAGGAGGAGGTTATAGGTAGAGTGCGAAAAGTTGAAGAATGGTTAAACCTGGCAGGTTAGATGAAATGTACTGGTGAAATAATCAGAATGGAGAGCATGGTGTTTGATTGGATTTGGGAGTTGTGTTAATAAAGCGTTTATGGAGGATTATAGTTCCCGGAGGCTTGGAGGAGAGCAGTAATAGTACCCTTATATTTAAGAGGTAAGGAGATAAGGGAGAACTAGATAGAAAATTATGGTGGTAATTAAGTTTATTGGTGTTGTAGGGAAGATATTTGCTGGTATTTGGGTCGAAAGAGTGGCGTCGAGTGACTGAAGGATGATTGGTGAAGACAAGGTAGCGTTTAGAAGTGGTAGAGGATTGTGTGGATCAAATCTTTATATTGAAAAAAATTATTGAGAAAAGAAGAGAGAGAAGAATTAAATTGTATTTAGGTTTTTTGGATTGCAACAGGCCGTAATAGGTTAATAGGGAAGCCCTATGGCAGTTTTAGGAATAATATATGGTGTTTGTGGTAGGCTTCTGAATGGAATCAAAAGTATGTATGACAGATAGGTTTAAAGAATAAATGGTGTCAAAGGTGATTGGTTTGTTATTAATACAGGGAAGTGAGGCAGGGTTGTGTTATCTGCTGTCTGCTTGGTTATTCAATTTGTAAAGGGATGGGGTAATGAAAAAATTAGAGAGGGGGGTGGCAGGAAAATGGTGTTAAAATGATGGAGAATGGAGAATTATATGAGTTGAGGGTGCCCTACCTTTTATTGCGGTTGATTTTGGTTCTGTGCTGGTGAATCTAAGAGAGTATTGGAGAGAAATTGGTAGAGAGATTTGTGCAGGGTGTGTAAAGGGAGGGGTTTGGAAGTTAACGTAGATAAGAGTAAGGTTATGGTTGAATGAGGACAGTCCTCAGTGTGAAGTTTATGTTAGATGGTGGCAGCATTGACAAGTGTCTGATTTACAATATTTAGGGTATAGTGTTTGGATGAGAAGGGAAACGAGATGAGTGCAAGTGAGTAGGAAAGTATGTGATATGGCAGGAAGGTGGCTGGGGCAAAATTAAATCGTTGGTGAATGTAAAGGACTAAAGTCTTTGAGTGCGCTAGAGTCTTACATGAGGGTATGCTGCTACCTGTGTTATTGTAATTGTAGTGCGACTATGGTCTGGAATAATAAGTATAGATCTTAAGTTCAATGTGTTCAGATGGGAAATCTTAGGGGCATGCTAGATGTGAGAAGATTTGATTATGAAGAATTAACGTTTAGAGAGTTGAGTTGCGTGTGAAGAAAGGGTAAATGAGAATAAATGAAAGTTGCTTGAGATGGTTTATTGGTCCAATGAGGAAAAGCGATGGAATGATAGATACGGTTGAGTTAAGGGATGTATAGTGGCGAGTGGTTTGAAAACTGACCGAGCGAGCGAAGACCTGAAGAAAAAAGTGGATTGGTAGTCAGTAAAACGAATGTTGAAGGAGAGAAATGTGAGCTTGGCAGAGGCGAGAATAAAGGTGCATAGTAGGAGTGATGACGGGATTTATTGTGAGGGAGATATGGTTTTGGGCCGCAACCTGGGCCAGGGCAATTGAACCCTTCACTGACGATTTACCATAGTGAGGGTCCCGTCGCGTAAATTGGTCCCATGAAGCTTAGGGTGGATTTTCTGTCTGTTGACGAGTTCTCCACTTAATTAAGGTAGGCTTTTTTCTTTTTTGGGCGTTTCTGTTGTAACTTTTGTATGGGTGTTTCTTCTACTGCTTTTCTGTCCGATGCATGATACGGCACCTTACCCCCATTCTTGGGAAAATAGAGGGAAGATAAAGAAAGAATAAACAAAAACAACATCCATCTTACCTTTTCTTCACTTCTGTATCTTGCAATTATTGGTGAGGAAGTCACATTCAACTCGTGAGTCGAAAGTAGAGTCATTACTATGAGCCAATTCTTGTCCTGATAAATGGCTTGAAAGTGAGATTGCAGTTCGACTCTTTATTGTTAATCCAGTAATTTCCATAATAAATGGGTTCTTTCTTCATTATTTTAGTATTTTATCCAAGACAATAACGACCTGTCCGACCATAAATGAATTTAACAATAAACTTCATGGAATAAATGATTTCGTATAAAAAGAACATGCAATTTAAAAATGGGGTCATATACACTTTTAAAAAGGTAAGGTACTTAAATATATATACTATATATATATATATATATATTATATATTTATATATTATATATATATATAATATATATATATATATATACATATATATATATATATATATATATATATATATATTATATTATATATTATATATATACATATAGTATATATATATATATATATAGTATATATAATATATATATATTATATATATTATTATATATATATATATATATATATATAATATATATATTATAATATATATATTATATAGTATATAATATAATATATTAATATATAATAATATATATATATACGTATTAAAAGAATTCCTGACTCTAACTTCTTCAAATATTTCAATTTCAGAGAAAACAATTTCAAAACGACTGTTACAACAAAGCTAAATATTGGATATTAGGTTGAACAGAATAACGATTGGATCACTAAGAACCTCTGAACAGGTTATTATCCTTACCATATTTACCATTTGCAAGGATAGCAAGGTCATTAACAAACTGTGCTGAGTGCCATTTCATATATAAATAAATTGAATGAAGGAACTAATATTATTCTGCAAAAGATTGAATGCAATTTACTATGTTTTCAGCTGACTAAATCATTCAAACATTTACACAGAGCCAATAAAAAATTTAAACACATGTAACACAATTCTCCTTACTTTTAGAAAATACAACATATCTTTTTTGAGATCATGAATCTGAAAGTAGTGCATAAACTCAAGGTCTCTAATGCATTGTCTATAGAAAGATCTAGATTCTACCTGTAATAAATATATGTCAATTTGATTTTTTATTATTTCGCCTTTCCACATAGTTACAGATTATGACACTAGTTGTACTTATCAACAAAATGCTGCTGCTTCAAGGAACTTCTGGAAAAGGATATATATATATATATATTATATATATTATTACTATATATATAATTATTATAGTTATATACTTATATATATATATATATATAATATAGTATAATATATTTATATTATATATATATATATATACTTAATATATATATATCCGTATATATATATTATATACTATATTATACATATTATATATTATATATATATATACTATATATATATATATATTATATATAATATAATATATTAATATATATATATATATATATATACTATATTATATATATATATAATATTATTTTATATATATATATATATATCATATATATTTATATATATATTATACACAAAGGTGGTCACCGTTAATGAGAAAGTTAACGCCGTTAATCCTTAATCGCTAAAAAAAAAATTAACGTGCTTAAGGTCATTAAAGCGTCATCGGTTTAAGAATGTACACGAAAGTTAACGTTATTCATTAACGTTAACCGTCTTCATAATAATAATAAGGCGAATATAATTGTGAATTTTCTTCCTATGATTTTTTCGTTGTTGCATTTGTGCTAAAAAAAAATGCTGAAGTTTTCGTTCGTTTTTGTCAACCAGCGCCAAAATTTGCTTAAAAAAGCTCACCAAACGTAAGGAAATTTCCTTAATTCTGTGTAATAATGAATAAAAATATCTATATAAATAGGCAACCTTATAGAATTAAGAAAAAATTCCTACGTTTGTTGAGCATTTTTTAAGATTTTGTGCTAAGTTTAACCAAAAAGAACGCAAACTTTAGCATTTTTTTTAGCACAAATGCAAAAACGAAAACAAAAATGGCTTAATATTATATATAAATATATATATTATTATATATATTATTATATACTATAGTACTATATATAATATATATATATATATATATATATATATATAGTATATATATATATATAGTTAATTATATACGGTTATATATATATCTAATATATATATATATATAATATATATATATATTATACTATATATTTATATATATATATATATATAATATATATATATACTATATATATATATAATATATATTATATATATTAGCTAGTATATACATCTATATATATATATATTAGTGATGGATCAAATAACCGCAACCGCACATATTTTGACAACCACAACCGCGGTTGTCACTGGTCTACACAACCGCAACTGCAGTTGTCGCTGGTCTTCGCAACCGCAACTGCAGTTGTCGCTGGTCTTCGCAACCGCAACTGCGGCTGTCAGGAAGTTATCTTTTTAAAAATACTCTTATATGCTATCAAAACTTTCTCTCTCTCTCTCTCTTTTTGTTATATGAAAAATAATGATTTGGTTTGTCTTTGTCTCCTCAAATACTTCTTAGATAAGACAACTTACTAGTTCAGATTTATTTTATTAACTAATGAAATTAAAGAAAATTAAGAGAGTTATTTGAGAGATTACTAAAAGTTAGCTTTCATTCATCTTCTATATCGTAAGTAATTCTTTTTATTGTGTCATTAAAAACTCTTCACCAGACCTCAGATTTCGAGGCTGAAGAGGGAATTGAGTCAACTGTACAAACAATAAAATTTGGAGCTACTCAAAGATTGATAACAAAAAATTTCTTGTATTCATCGCAACGTATCTAGATGCTGATTGTCTCTGAAAATTTTTCAACTTCTTATGTTTTGGTAAGAAGTTCAGAATTTTTGTGGATATTGGTAACTCCAGGCTAGTTCGCTGCAGCGCTTCCTTCTTTCCTGCCAGATTCCACGAACAGATGAGGTGGCAGGAAAGAGGGAAGCGCTTTTGCGACATTCCTCCTGTAAGACACGCGGAACTCAGCCTGGGAGTTACAATTATCTAGCACAAACATCATTCTTGAACTTCTTTCAAACATAAGACGAAGTTGTTTATTTGTAAAACCTTTTTTTTCCTTCCTTTATCCAGTGCATCTAATTACGTGCGATGAATTACAAGAAAATCTTTTTTGTTATGCAAATCTATTGAGTTAGCTCCAAATGTTATTTGTTTGCTACCAGTTGACTCAAATTCCCTCTTTCAGCCTCAAATCTGAGTCGGTGAAAGAGTTTTTTAATGACACAATTTAAAAGACATTACTTACGATATAGAGCAATGGAATGAAAAGCTGATAACCTTTTTAAGTTAATACTTCAATTCAAATATCTCCAACTGTATAGGGTAATAAATATTTTTTCATTTAAGATATAAAATCAGGAACATAGAAAGTTGTTACTTATCTCTAGAAGTATTCATGAATCAAGATACAAAAACCAATTTATTTTTTCACATATACAAAAAGAAGAGAAGAGATGAGAGAATAGTTTTGATATACAAGTTTAAATTTTTTTATAAAGAGTATTTTTAAAAGATAACTTCCTGACAGCCGCCAGTTGATGCGGTGCGCGCAAGACCAGCGAACACTGCAGTATTGCGGATTTTGCGAAGACCAGCGGACAACTGCAGTTTGCAGGTTGGTGACCTGTGATCAACGCGTGTGTGTGATTAGTCATAAGCGATTGATGTTCATGTGCCAGGGTTCGACGGTAAAATTGTCCATCACTCAAAATATATATATATAGATGTATATATAGCTATATAATAATAATATATATATTAATATTATTATATATATATTATATACATATATATATATATGTATATATACTAATATATATATATATATAATAATATATATATATTATATAGATAATATATATAATATATACCGTAAATATATAATATATATTATATATACTATAGTTATTATATATATATATATATATATTTAATATTATATTATAATATACTATATTATATATATTATATATATATATATATTATATATATAAGCCATTTTTTGTTTTCGTTTTTGCATTTGTGCTAAAAAAAATATGCTAAAGTTTGCGTTCTTTTTGGTTCAAACTTAGCACAAATCTTTAAAAATGCTCACAAAGCGTAAGGAATTTCCTTACTTCTTAATAAGGGTTGCATATTTTTATATCAGAAATTTTCATTCTATATTCAGCATTCAGATTAGTTGAAATTCTTTACGATTTGTGTGCGCATTTTTTTTATTTACAATTTTCATTAAGTTTGACAAAAACGATTACAAAAACTTATAGCATTTTTTTTTAGCACAAATGCAACAAAACGAAAACGGCTTAAAAGAAAATTAACAATTTATTATTAATTATTCCATATATTTTGAAGACGGTTATACGTTTAATGAATAAGTTATTACTTTCTACGTTCATCCTTAATCCGATGTTAACGCTTTATATTGGATATAACACTTGTTTAATTTTTTTTTAGCGATTAAGGATTAACGGCGTTTACTTTCTCATTAATACGTTGTGACCACCTTTTGTGATTATATATATATATATACTTTAGTATATATATATATATTATATTAATATATATTATATGTATTTATATTATATTATATATATATTTTATATCTTTATATATATAATACTTTATATATATATATATTATATTACTATTAATATATATTATATATTATATATCTATATTATTTATATATATTATATTATATTATATTATACCGTATATATAATATATATATATATTATAATATATAATATATATATATTATATATTATATTTTAATAATATATTATACTTTATATATATATATTATATATATTAATATATATATATATAATACTATATATATATATCCATTTTTCCAGAGTTTCTCTTGAAGCAGCACATTTTTGTGAACCGTTTACAACTTAGTAGTCATTAATCTTTAACTATGTTGGCCAAGGCTGTCGAAATAATGAAATCATTTAATTGACATATAATATTCATGGTAGAGCAGAATTTCTTTTTCTATAAGGACATTTGCCATAGAGATCCTTAGGTTTATGCCGACTACTTTTTTCAGATTCATTTGTATCTCAAAAGTTATTGCTGGTAACTTTTCTAAATAAGTATAAGAGAATGTTTACTTGTTCCTTTTTAAATTTTGTATTGATGCTCTGTGTTAAATGTTTGAATGATAGTTACTACTGTTCATTTAGAATCATTTATATTTTTAAAAGTAATATTATTTTATTCAATTGTTCTGAATTTAGAAGGAATATGTGCACTCAAGCACAGTACAGGAGGTTGGGTTTGTCTTCCTCTGCAATGGAAATTATGTTTTTAAGAAAAATCTTTACTGTTCCTCAGATAGTCTTGGTTCTTTAGTGTATTCCATCGTTTTTATGTCCGTTCTAATCCTAAATTACCATTAATTTAGGCTCTTTGTTTAAACAGCTCTTTTTTGAATTTTTTTTCTGAAGTCATGAAATAATTTTAAGTAATGTTAGAGGTAGGAATGCTTTTTTAGTATTACCGTTTCTATGTTATTCTATATAATATATATATATATATAATATATTTATATATATATAATATATATATATTATATATTATATATTTTATTATTATATACTATATATTATATATTTATATATAATATATATAATATACTTATTATATTATTATTATTATATATATAATATATTGATATAAAGGTTGTATATACTATAATAAATTTAATCTATTATATTTTAATATATTATATAATTATATATATATATTATTATTAGTATATAATTACTATTATTAGTAGTATATATTAATATATTATTAGTTAATATTGTTTATATATATACTATATAGTATGAATATTATACTTTATATATATATTATATATATTTAAGTAGCAACACTATCGGCTAAAATGTATTATGACCCCATTTTCTTATTTTTTTAAATTGCATGTTCTTTATCTGAATCTTATTGTCTATTGTCCCATGAACAAGTGTTTATTGTTAATCATTTTTAAATGGTTGAAGGTCAATGTATTGCTTGCGAATAAAATTACTAAAAAAGAAGTTACACATAGAACCCATTTCATTAATGAAATTTACTAATTCAACATATAAATGTCCTGTCCGAATCATAATTTCTCACTTTCAAGCCATCACGGGTACACATGACATGCTCATAGTAATGACTCTCTTTCGATTCGACTCACGATTGAATTTTATGTTATTTTATTGTTGACTTCCTCTACCAATAATTGCCAAGATTACTTAGAGTAATAAAGTGAAAGAAAATGGTAAGATGATGTTGTTGTTTGTTTATTCTTCTTTATCTATCATCTCTTTTCAGCAAGGTACTGGGATGTTATTTTTTTTATCTATTTTTGATGTATGTTTTTTACTATTGTTTTGTGTCTTAATCTTTGTTACTTATGTTGTTAATTTGTTATTACATTTGTCTTTTTGTTTCTGTATTTAGTTGGAGTAGAATTTGCTTATTGTTTTCTAATGTTATAATTAGTAATATTTATTTTATTTTTTTTTAATTGTTCGCCTAGTTATTTTGGTGTTATCGCTTACTATCGCTGTCGTTTCCTACGATTTTCGCTTATTTTGCTGATTAAGTTAAATAAGATTATAAACAATGTCTGGGTAAATTGATATTCTGTTTTTTATCTTATTTTATTTGTTTTGAATGAATCCTCATTAATGTATTTACTCGGTTTTTGCCCTATTATTATTTTTTCGTACTTGTTTAGATATTTATTCTCTTCTGTCTATTGCTTCTTCTCATTTTTTATATTTTTTTGATCTTAATTTAATTATGTTTGTCTAATTGCTACTTGCTTTAGGGACGATGCTTTCAGTTGATCCTCATTTCTGTCTTTATTATTCTTCGATCTTATGTTATAATTTTTTTTTATTTATATTCTTTCCGTTTTCTTTTGTGTTTTTAACAATTTATCCTATGATTCTGAATTCAAATCTGGTAAGAGTGCACGTAATCATGCATTCGGAGAAAAAGTAAAAAGCAAGTTAGTAAGATACATGACAAACAGTTTGAAAAGAAAGCCCAGCCTTACACTTAATGAGTTAGTGAGAAACTCGTACTAACCAGACAGAAAATCCACCTTAGAGCTTCAGGGGACCGCGACACGGACCCTCACTATGGTATTTCAGTGTAAGGATTCATCCCTTGCCCAGGTGGGGGCCATACCATACCCCCTCACAAAATCCCGTCATGCAACTCCTACTAGCTACATTCATTTTTTCTCGCCTCTGCCCTAAGTTCTCATCATTATTCTCTTCTCCTTCAGGACATTCGTTTACTGACTCAATCCACTTTTTTCTTAAGGTCTCCCAGCCGTCCGGTCCCAACACATCTCGCCACATATACATCCGCTTAAACCACCAACTATCATCCATCCTTTCCTCAATAGACCCAACCATCTTCAACAACTTTCATTTATTCTCATTTACCCACTTTCTTCACACCACTCGAAACTCCCTAACAGATTAATTCCTCATTTTATCACATTCTTCTAACACACTTATCATGCCCCCTAAGATTGTCCATCTGAACACATTTAAACTTATAGAGTGTACTTTACTTCTGTTGTATTTCCAGACCAATTAGTCGCACTACTATACATAACAACAGGTAGCAGCTCATACCTCAATGTAAGACTCTTAGCGCTACTCAAGACTATAGTCCCTTTACAGTTCACAAATCCGATTTATATGGCACCAGCCAGCCCTTTTTTTCCTGGACCATTTTCACATACTTTCTCTACTATCACATCTGTATATTCCGGTTCCCTTCCTCATCCAACACATACCTCTAAATTATTTAAAACTCGTACACTTGTGCCAGCTAGTGCTCACATCTCTATAAATAACTTCACTACTGTAGGACTGTTCCTCATTCACAAGCCTAACCTTACTCTTATAATCTACATTTAGGTGCAACCCCTCCTTTTACACACGCTGCCAAAATCTCTCTACCAATTCCTCTCAAACTTCTCTTCAGATTCACCAATACACAACAAATTATCCGCGTATAATAGGATAGGGCACCTCTCAAAGTCTCATCCCAATCTCCATTCTCTCCATCATTTTTAACACCATTTCTCTGCTCCACCTCACCTCTAATTTTTTCATAACCCCACTCATATACAAATTGAATATAACCAAGGAGACATATCACAACCCTGCCTCACTCCGCTTTTATTAAACCATTCGCTCTCCACTTCCTTTGACCACCATTTTTATTTCTTACTCCATTTGACTATCTTGTATAGGTTTGTCTTAGATTCTTATGTCTCAGAAGCCTACCAACAACACCAATATATTCTATATACCTGCCATTTAGGGCTTCCCTATTAACCACTACTTCATACAGCCTGTTGCAAATCCAGTAAAACCTAAATTACAATTTATTTACCTTGTTCCCTCATTTTCTCTCAATAATTTTTTTCAATCTCCACGTACTTTGATATCCACACATTCCTAATATCTACCACTCCTAAAACGCACCTTTGTTTTCCTTACCAAATCGAGCCTTTCAGATCACTCGACGGCACTCTTTCGACCAAATACTAGCATATCATTCCTTCCCTACATACACTCTCAAATAACCTATATAGCCCCATTATATTTCAGTTCTCCTTATTCTCCCTTACCTTATAATAAGGGATCACTATGACTGCTCTTCCTCCAAACCTCTTGTCAGAATCTTATAACCCCTCCATAAACGCTTTATCTCTACACAGCTTCCAAATCCAACCAATCACCATCCCCTCCTATCACTTTTGATATTTTCACCAGTAATTTCATCGTATACCTCAGGTTTTTAACCATTCTTTCACGTCTTCACTCTACCCAGTTTACCTTTTCCCTCCTTGCTTTGCAAATATAAACCTCTTCCCTAAAAAACTATTCCCCCTATTCTTCTTTTGTCACCTTCAACAATATATACCCATCCACTATTCACTCATCACCCTCTTCATTTATCTGCCAAATTTATTTATTAGTGATAGAAGAGGATGACTCGAGATACTTGGCTCTTCGATAGGTACCCAAATAGTCAACTCTGGGTTACAGCTTCCCTTTATTCTTTTTATATTATTTATACATCCATTCATATCAAATCTGTATGGTCTATTCTGCCTCTCGCCCCAGCCCCTGGTTGACGCGCGCATAGCTACCCCATAATAAATCATGATTGGATAAAAATTACTCAGTTCGACTGAGATATACAAAAGCACACACAAATCCAGAACACCTCCACCTTCAGTCAAATATTGAAGCAAGAACCAGTTTTCCCTCCATCGTCGTCGGTTGAATTACGTCCTACTAGTTTATTCATTTAACCGTCCTGCGTTTCGCGAAGCTTGCTCCAGATGCCCACCCCAACACAAAGCCCACCTGAAATTTGTCCTTCCAGAAGAGCTTCTTAAATTGTACCCTGTTGTAGGTCCCCCATTCACTCCTTCACTTCCAAAAACTGTATCATTGTTACCTCCTCTTGTGTCTTTCTCCTACGTATTATGCACCTTTTGCAGTATTTCTTTTTTTTGTTCTATCCTTATATATTCCAAGATCTTTTCTTTTTGAAACTTCGACATTTTGCTTTTTATTAATTCAACCACCGCTTCTTTTTACTTGATATACCGTCTTTTATATTATTATTATTATTTATTATTATGTAATTATTATTATTTTATTATTATCATTATTATTATATTAATTATTTTATTAATTATTTATTATTATTTAATTTTAGTGGGCGTGTTATGTGGTGTGAGAAGATATTAATTTTAAATGTTAGAATGTACTGAATACGCATTTTTAGGTTGAGTTGTTGTCTTTTGTTGGTTGTGAAGAAAGGTAAGTGGTAAAATGATGGAGAATAGAAGAGAAGTACAATGAGATGGTTTGTTCATGTGCTGATTTAGGATGGTATTGATTAGATTGGTTTGGTTTTTTAAGCGGTATGCTTAATAGTGTTTGTTGAGTGTGCTGGAAATTGACTACCGGCAGGGACACCGAAGAAAAGGTTCTGGATTGAGTCTGGAAAAGGAATGCTTGGAGGATCAAGAATGTGATCATATTTGCAGAGTGCGAGAAGAAAGGATTGTCTATATGATAGGACGTGATGACGGGTCTGTGTTTTGTGTGAGGGTAGGTGTGGCCCACCGTGCGGCCAAGGGTATTAACTCTACATTGACGATGATTACCATAGTGAGTGTCCGATCGCTGGTTCCCTTGAAGCCATTAGGGTGGATTTTTCATGACTGCAGCGTGATTCTGGTTCATTCTTGTAAGTAGGTATAAGGAGGACTTGTAAGGCTGGCTTTCTTTTGGACTTACGTGCACATTCTTCTACTAACTTATTCTGTTTTCCAGTGTCATTGTACCTGTCCCTAAATAGATTTTATGCTCCACACTAACTTGGGTTGAATTATTATTATTATTTATATTCATTATTATGTATCTTATTAATTTATTATTTATTATTATTATTATTATATATTATTTTCATTATTATTATTATTATTATTTATTATTTTATTTGTGGTATTTTTGTATTTTGTATTTGGCTCTCAAGTGCGATAAGACATTGGGCTCTTACTTACTTGCTTTTTTTTTGTGTTATTTTTCGTCATACCGAGCATAATTGGCCACCATTATGATTCATCATCTGTCCTCCTGGCTGTGATGTCTGGCTTCTTTAAGTTCCGACAGCTTATCCCAATTCTTCTTTACGTCATTTCTCAATAGTAGATCTTCCATTCTTGCCTGAGTGTTCTTTTGTCTTTGTAGGATCGCACTCCGATTGTGGCCCTTGCCCAACATCCTAATGGTGTTTTAAACATGTCCTATCCATCCACACATCGTCCTCCAACCCAATCTGTTTCTCAGTTCTTGTCTGTCTGAGGCTCTTTCCACAAACACTCATTCGAAACTAACTTCTAGTGGTTCTTACTTCCAACTACTACTAGACATATTATTACAAAGTGCCTGAAATTTATCCATTATTCACCTTTGTTATTTTTCAGATGACTCCACCTCTTATACAACAAGTCACTGATAACATGCTATTTGAATATTTTGTATCATTTGTCCTATTTGTTAACTGCTGTGATTTTCAGATCTTATCCAACACTATAAATGCTACTTCTTAGACCTTTCAAGATTCTTTCTACACAAAACTTCCTTTCTCTCCTCCTTTTATTTTGTAATCAATATAAAAGATTCTTTCATCTCACATACTTATGACTATGTAGTGCTCCATCCAACTTTCAATAGACAACTATCTCTGCTCATTTGTTTTCGTTGTTTTAGTCTTTGATTATCTCGAAATCCACTTTCTTTGATTCCTCCTCTAGGCAGCTCAATTTCTCTCATCATGTCTTATCTTCTTTTTTTATTTTGTGACAACAATACATATTGACCAAGTTCTGAATCCATATTGACCCAAATAAAGCTGGCTGGTTCATGATGGTATAATATGGTGTTATATTGAGTTCTGAAGGGGGGTTTATTTACAGCCATGTGCAAAGGCACTGTACTTGAATTAAGAAGTATCCTTATATAATACCATTTGGTGAGCACCAGACAACTAAGAAAAACAGCATAGTTAAAGTTCCTATTTAATAAGAAATGTAGTTAAGGGAGATTGGGAAATTTAGAGCCAAGTTTTATTAAATCTTCTGGTTGCGCAACCTATATTATAAAGTTTACTAATAAAGGTATATAGAGAAATATTTGGTGATTACAATAGATATTGTGTATGCCCGAGCATATGGTTTTGTGGAAGCTGCTTTAGGGTGCATTGTCGAGACTAAACCTTTCTGGAAATTTTTATGGACTTCATTATTGCCTGCATTGACCGAGGAGATGTCCAATTTGATATTTATTATTTAGGGACTTCAAGCAGAGCTTTTAGATAAGGTCTTCCTCACATTAAGTTGGCTGGTTGAAGTTATTGTAAACTGTGGATTTGTATAAGGTGTTGAGTGGTACTTGATTGTATTAAAGATGTTGATTAAATAGAAAGCAGTGATTGTACAACTTAATTTGGCAAATGTTAAGTTCATCATGGGAAATAGTCAAGGTGAAGTATCCACAGGGTTCAGTGTCATGGGGACCACTATCGGTCTCTTCCACTATATAGTTAAAGATTTAAACCAGAGACTTAACAATATAAGGTTATTAAGTTGCAGATGCATACCAAGTGGTTCTACCTCAGTAAGCGAATAGTGTTTTGATGTATGTTAAGATTTAATAATGAATCCTTGATAAACTTCTTGGTGTGGGCAGTGTAATGGTCAAATTAATTATAGTAAAAAGTGTGTAAGTTTCTTCACCTTAGGTTTACTCATATATAATAAGTTTTATAACTACGATTATGATATGCGGGAATTGGCTTCGAGTCTGGATTCACCAAGTGAAAAAGATTTTACTAGTGATTTAAAGAATCACAGCCACAGGAATTTGAAAGTAGCTTAATTCAGTGTCTTTGAAAGCAAGGAAATAAGTATAAGATGGCTGGGATTATTATATAAATGGCAATCCTTTACAAGATGCAGGGAATAAGTTATAAATGTAAACTGGTAAATTTACTATGTTAGGCCAGTATTAGAGTATTGTGCACAAGTTTGTAGGCCCCATTTATTTAGGAAAGACATTTATGATTATGCTAGAGAGAATTGCAGTCGTAGCAGACAAGGATGATTCTGGGTGTTTTGAGGCTAATAACTATGAGGAGAGGGCTGAAGAAGTATAGGAATTTTTCTCTAGTAGAAATGAATTTCTCAGTGGGTGAGCATTGATACAAGTCTACAAAAACTATTTACATTCTACTTATATACACGAGACCAATAATTCCATAATCCCGTACCACTGAACGCGGGAGACCAGGGAGGACATATTAATTAAGAAAATTAAGATGCCATAGCCATCTTGATTTTAAGAAAGCATGCATTCATTAATAGAGTTGTTAATTTTTTGTTGGAATGGTTTGGTCCACAGTAAGGTTGTTGAGTTTCGACTTGATATGCAAACTATATTTTAAGAAGGATTGGGTATAGATGATATCGGAATTGCCAAAATTGTACGGTGTTTTTATGGTTCATAGTATGGTGTATTAAGGTTTTAAATTGTATTGTTTGTTATGTCTTTAATCAAAGTTATTATTTTGTAAACTGTAGTGAGCATATACTTTAGCTATAGTTTTCTTTTTAGTCGTAGACTCTGTTGTATTTACTATGTAAGTTACTTGACAAGCTG
>JABUQX010023742.1:52500-66393 GCA_015478945.1 Trachelipus rathkii | reverse complement strand
TTGAAATATGGAAAGCTTAAAACTCAAATCAACCATATAATTTTGGCTTTTTAAAAGGCCTATTGACTTTCAATATTCCTAACACTTTAGCTTAAAAAATGTCCTCTAAAATTTTACACTGCTCTTTCTTCACTTCCTAACAATAATAATATTGTTATAACTCGATTAGACAAAGGTAATAATATCGTAATTCTTGATAAACCTGATTACATTAACAAATGCAACACACTCTTAGCTGATAATAACAGTAACTCTCTTATTACTAATAAAAACCCCACTAAAAAACTCCCAAATCCTTTTTAATAATAAACTGAAACACATTCTTTCTGATTTTCCTTTACTTCACAATGAACTTAAATCTTCTCTTCCTAAACTTTCCCAATTTTACGGTATACACTAAATCCACAAACATAACACCCCTCTCAGACCCATTACCTCTAACATTGACTCTACCAACTACAAATTATCTAAATGGATTGCCAATTCTCTTAAACTTCTTACAGGCCATTTCTCTTCCTCCCACATCACCAACAACGAGGATTTCATTCTTAAAACAAAACACAACACCAACACTCACAAACTTCTTAGCTTTGATGTGGTCTCTCTTTTTACTTCTGTACCTGTTCCTTTTACGATCTCTCTCCTTGAACGCTTTATCACTGAAAATACTGTTACTCTTTCGCATTCTCTCCCTCTTCTCAAACAACTCATTCTTCTTACTCTTGATCATAATTACTTCCAATTTAATAACACTTTCTTCAAACAAAATCACGGTTTAAGTATGGGTTTTCCCCTCTCTCCGATTCTGGTCAACATTTTCATGGAACTAATAGAATTATATCATATTCTCCCCATATTCCTCTCTCTAATTCTATTTGGTATACAGTAGATACGATGATGTTTCCGCTGTTGCTCCTCTTAACACTAATCCTAATGACATTCTTACTCACATTAACAATATACATCCTGACATAAAATTCACTATTGAACATTCAATTAATAACACCCTTCCTTTTCTTGATGCTCTTATGCCTTGGTCTCCACAAAACATACAATTTTCTGTTTATAGAAAACCCACTGCCAACCCTAGTTACATACATTGGTTCTCCTCTCACTCTCTTAACACTAAAATTGGCACATTATCTTCCCTATTCCTCAAGAGCTCTTAAAATTTGCTGCATAATTTAAAATTCAATTTTAATGATTGAAAATCTTTCATATTTTTTTCTTGAAATATAATTGATGTTCAAAAAATTTAAACCACATACAAGTACAATAACACTATACTTCTCATGGTTTATAAAGTCCCCTGTTCCAATTGTAAAAACATATATTTTGGTGAAACTCATGATTTCTTCCGTCGCAACTACCAACATAAATATGATCTTCAACAAGACAATCCCAACTCTGCCCTCACCCTTCATAGATCTACTCACAATCACACTATTAACATTAATCATATGACACCCATCATTGGCATCGATAATTTACACCTCAGAAAGTTCACAGAATCTTTTTGTATTAACAATTCGCAATAATTTTAATGTACAAAAAAATGATTCCAGATTGATCCCATCATGAACATTTTACACTTCTCACCCTTTTTCAAAAAACTAAAACCCAAACTTTTTGATATTTATAATTTGTAGCTATTAATTTTATTATTTATTTAGTTTACTTAACATCGCATCTGAATGAGGACCGTGATTTAGGTCGGAAGCTAATACTTCTATTTTTATTATAAATTTATTAAGTTTATTGTTAGGAAAATGTTTTTCATCTAATTTTAGCGAAAACATATTCTTCAAACCTGTTGTAATTCTTAAGCAATCTTTTCATAAGGCATTATTATTTATAAATATCTATGGCGATTTATGCTATTCTCTTTTAATATTATATATATATATATATATATATATATTATATATATATATATATATATAATATATATATATATATATATATAATATATATATATATATATATATATAAATCGAAAATAGATGAAATTATGATTATTCATGTGCGACAATTAATTACAGCGCCATGAATTATTATTATTATTATTATTATTATTATTATTATTATTATTATTATTATTATTATTATTATTATTATTATTATAACTAAGGATTATTGCGAATTTCTCGAGCTTAAAATAGCCTTTATATATTTTAATGTCTTAAATTTAATAAATGCACTTTTCCGATAAAAATTTAACATTGTTTTTTTTTTTTAAATATTATTCCAGTTTCTTTTACTTGATACAAATGGCAGATTACAAAAACTCAGCAATACCCTAATTAATATTTGAGGAAACACTCATTTCTTAAAATTAAATATGTGTCTGTAAAACGTTAACAAAATTTAATGCAAATGTCTGCCAAATGGAAAAGGCTGAAAATTAAAATTTTACAAAAGCATTTACGAAAGTTTGGCTTTTGTTCACAACTACAAACATGGGAATATTCGAAAATAAATGTCTAGAAAATTAATTTTAATTTTAACAATCCAAAATTTTGTAACACTTCTGAAATCACGTTTTAAATTTTAGAATTAAATATTTCGAAAAACTATTTACCGTTAATGATATTACCAAATTATTTAAAGGGAATAATTTATTATTCAATTCACTGCAGTAACCAAGTCGGTGACGCAATCTTCTCTGCCAATCGGACGGAATCTTTTTTGCCAATCAAAGTACGACAACTTCATATTTTCAGTTAAGTTGAATTTTGATATTTGATCCTCAAAAGCACGCGGACGTACGATTTTTCTTACTTTGCTAGTCGGTAATAAGGAACCAATTGTATATTTTTTCTTCGTGCAATGACTGCAAAATAAATGTTATTTTAAAATAATTTCGTTGTTCAATATATATATATATATATATATATATATATATATATATATATATATATATATATATATATATATATGATATATATATATATATAATATAAATATTATACTAATTAATAAAATTTTAATAAAAATTATATTAAAAATATAAATATATATATATATATATATAATATATATATATAAGTGATGTGCCAGAAGTGAATCGATGGCTAATACCAATACTCTCATTGATGCTACTGCCAATACCAATACCAATACTGGAATTTCAGCAAATACCAATACCAATACTTCCTATTAATTTGTTATATTGTAAATTTTTTATGTATGAAAAAGACCACCTATTTTAGAAACTTAAAGAAATATAAATGTTTACTTTGGAGGAAGAGATAAACAAATTTTTAGATAACCATATTCAATTACGCTAATAAAAATTTATTTCCAATTCATGCTTAATAAAATGAACAAAGCTACTTTTATGATAAAGAAAAACTTTACTTTTAAACAGGAAAAAGTTACATCCACACCATGACTAGAAAAGTACTAGTAACTTAATACTTAAAATCAAAAATTCTAAGATTAAAATTTAAAAACATTAACATTTCACTTTTTGATAATTTGGTCTTTGGTTCCAATGGCCTGGACCCGCAAGCCTTTGATAAATGACGAAGGAGTGGCTACTACAGTATTTGCTCCAATTCCCAACTTTAGCATTGATGAGGTTCCAAATATCATGGAAGGAATAACCCAAATTGCCAAAGAAATAAATCCTGCAGTTCAAATTTATTTGATGATATCACCAGTACAAGATATGTACGAGTTTAATAAAAGAAGAATAATCCGAGATTTGGATGAAAAGTATGCAGATTATTGTAAAACAGATCCCGAACTATCACCAGAGAGATTACGAACACATTCTTTGAACGCTTGTAAGAAATTTGAATTGTTGAACACTGCAGAATATGATTGGACAGACAAGCAAGTCATAGTGGGAAATGAGATCTTAGATTACTATTATACTGTAGGACCAAATAAAATGGATCTAATGAACACGCCACACCGGAAGTATATAAATGAAGTTACTCGACATATGAATTCACCGCTAGTTCATGATGGATTGCATCCGGATAGGAAATTTTTGTATTCTTTGATGGATAAGTATAGACATGTGTTTAGTGTAAGTCAAATTAGAACCCATATATCTTATGGTCCTTCTAAATTACCACCACGAAACAGAATTGGTGGTAATCCCCGTCCCCTAATGTCTGTGTGTCAGTTAGAGCCAACGGAGCGGATTTTACGTGAGATTATAGTTCCTTCTACCTCTAACCTAGTTACTAATGTAAATCTACATGGACCATCTACTTCAATTACTACTGTCACTGATCAAACAACTTTTTTTGATCCTTCTCGTCAGCCAGTTTCCAGTGTACCAAATGTACCGCCGCCACATGATCTTCGTACCCAATTAAATAATAATCGTATGGCCTCCACTGTTTCAACTGCTGCTGTTTCATCATGGCCGCAAATAAATACTAGAGTATTTTTTACAACGCCTTCTGTACCAAGACTTAATCAAGGCCCTTCATTAGACCCTTACGTGACGGAAACCCTGAGGGCAAGTGTTCGATGGGCTATGGATCAAACAATTAGGGATTTGAAAACAGACTACCAACAGGAATTAATTATTCAAGAATGGAATAAATTGATCAGAGAAGAAAAAGGTACTCGTAAAAGACTTTCTTCTTTGCCTCCGCAATAAAAAAGGTTAATGGTCTATAAGAAATGCTCTACTGACTGAATAATAAGACGATTGTGGTGTGGAGTATAAACATTGCTACCAATGCTGAATAATCTTTCACTCTCCACAGATGATGGAGGGCAAGAAAGATATTTTAAAGTCATGAAACTCAAATTTGGGTACAATTCTTTATATTTTTGCCACCATACCATTGGGTATGTCTCTTTATCAATCAACTCAAGGGATAAATATTTTTGTACTTCCATCTGTAGAGCATCATTATAGCTTTCCCGTGAAGATTTCCTCGTATTACTAAGTTTGGAAGCTGATCCTGGTGATTTTTTATCATCAGTAGTTACTCTTTCTTCACCTACATGGTTCTGTTCAATTATTTCAGTGAAACATTTATCATAATCAAAAGTCGGATACTCACTTTCATCAATGATTCCAAGGCCAACTGGATTGTCATCATCTGACTCATTGCTAAATGATTCATCTACTAGTGCCAGTTCAGCCTCAGCAGATAGCCTAAGTTTTTCCTTTGTTTGATTTAGCTCACTGATAATGATGTCTGTAGTGATTTGTGTAAAGCTTGAAGGAAAGTTGCTGAAGTTGAAAAACTTGTCTTTGTACCGAGGATCCAGAAAAGTAGCCAAGAACAGGTTGCTGTCATTCAGATACTTTTGGAATCGGTCGCACAAAGAATGTTTTAGTGCTTGCAAGGTGTTTCCCAATCCAAAAAATTTTGGATCTTTGGACGACTTGATGATACATAACATTAGGATTTGTGCTTCCGGAATAATGTCTGAAGCTAAAGCATTTCTTTTGCTAAGTCTGACTGTTGCAGTGTGAAAGATTTTTAGCAGTAAAGATATTTTGCCGATCAGATCCCATTTGTTGCCATCAACAGATGGCAAACTTCTTGCATCACCTAGAAATCCTGCAACAGCCATTTTCTGCTCATAGATGCGCTCAAGCATATGTGGTAAGTGCTGTTCCAACTTGTTGTGACCGAATTAATAAGTTGGTGCTCAGGAACCTCATTATCTTCTTGAATTTTTTTTAGTTCAGCTGTTGCCTTGGGCGAGTGCTTAAAATGTCCTATTATTTTGCGACAGATGGCAATAATATCGTCTATTGCCCGTTGTTCAAAAATGGCATCTTTCACTACAAGTTGAAGAGTGTGCAGGAAACAACTAAGACTAGCATAACCAGTTCCATCAAGACCTTTGAGCATATTTGCTGCATTATCTCTTACTATCATGTGAATTTTTGATGGCTGAAGTTGAAAGTCGTTAAATGTCTCTTGAACAACATTCCTTATGTTTACTGCAGTGTGTGACATTTCAAACGACATGCTGCAGCCATCCAAGAAAGACAAAGAAGAAGCTCTCGGCTTCGAAGACAACCAGACTTCTTCGACGTCTTTCTTTATGATGTAAAAATGAAAACGGAGAGGAAAGAACGGAGACAGAAGAAATTGCTGCTGCAGCAGCAGCAACGAACAACAGCAGCAGCAGCAACAGGAGAAGCAAAGTTTTCTGAATTGATATTTATGACTAAATAATAAGGGTGCATCTCCTTTAAAGATAAAACAGTCGGGCACAAAAAGAAAAATAGAAGAGCCTTCTGAATCTCGACCATTAAAAAAGAAAAAAAATTTATCATCAATATTTATAACTTGAGATGACAAAATCCTTTAATAAATTAGAAAAAGTTTGTAAGGAAAATATTGAATCAGCAGTATAGGGGCAACTTTTGGAATGATTACTTGTAGTAGCCTAGTTAATTGTCATTCACTTGTAACATTTATGAAGAATAGATAGGTAGAATTCATATATGGATAATTGCTTACTTGAGGTGTCTTATAGAGCACCATGATAAAGCCTAATAACCAGGAATGTAGTTATCCTTTGACAATCCTTTGTTGTATTAGTTTTGTTAGCTTGATTAAGAAATTGGTTTATTTACCTTAATTAATATTACGTGTTATTGTGGATTTTAAGTTATAGTGAAATTTACATATGCAATAGGCCATTCTATGGGACAAGTAATATAGCAACTTTTTCACTGGAGCAGTTTTAACTTGCTTATGGGGTTTCTAACTGTCTATATTTTTTAATGATCTAATAGTCATATTTAAAATCTCAACCTAGCACCCCAGGAATAACATGTGGTATGGTGAACCTTTCACTGATTACATTGAATAATTTTTCATTATAACAATAGGCTTTCTAACACAGTAAAAAGATAGGGTCAGAAAGAAATCATGTGGGCCCATTTTAGATGTAACAAAGTATATTTTCAGCTAAAAATTATAAATTTTTTGAATGATTTCACACATTAATTTCATAAAAGTGCTTTCTTTCAACTTTAAACAGCAGCTAGATCAACAAATAGATATTTAAGATATACTATTATGATACACTCCGCTTTTAAAGGCCATGTTTGTTTTACTTAACAATTGTATTAAAGTATATTTGTATTTGCTTGTATCTTATTTTCATGTTATTTGAATTTTTATGTAATATCTACAACATATTCATGCCTATCATCAATTCTAATTTTGCACCACTTCCATTGGCCCCTAATCATCAACTTGCTTTTCACTTCAACTTTATTTTCATCTTTGCATGATAATTCTTAAGATTTGTGGTCCCTTACTCTCATTTCCACAATTTTTTAAAGAAAAAACAGCAATTATTTATTTTTTTAGGAATTTATTATTAGTAGTAGTAATATTAGATCATAAACTTTATTGGAAATGCAAATGCATGGCAAATGAACATTTGTCTAAGTTTTTCCTCACATTGTGAGTGCTGAGAATATATCACTCATAGGTCAGAAGATATTAAGAACAGAGACTCCTGTAGAAAAATGTTCATGTTCCATGCTTTTGTATTTTAAATGTTTAGACCCAAATCATATGAATTTAAATGTTAGAAAAAATATAAAACTCTTGAAAACAAAGTTCTTTCTGTTAAAATATTGCATTGATTTAAATTATGATATATATATATAATATATATATATATATATATATATATATATATATATATATATATATATATATATATATATATATATATATATATATATATATATGGTCAGCCTCCAGAAAGCAACATGCATGTAACAAAAAAACTAAAACAACTACAGGAAAATAAATAAAGTTTGATTAATCAGGAGACATTTTCATCCATAAAATTAAAAAGAAAAAAAATAACGCTTTTGAAAATTTAAAATTGTTAAAAATGTTGGAAAATCTGTATGATAATGATCATTTTTTTGAGAAGAACGAAGGAGCTCCATGCTACGAGAGAACGTTAAGGTTGCCAAATGTCGATTTTTTTTAACTAAAAGAAATCCCAAGGGTAAACCAGAAAGATGGAGAGTCGGGGTTTCTCGGCCTACCAGGGGACTTCGTCCCCCCCTCTGTCCCTCCGTCGGCTCGAACCCCCTAAAAAGGAAATAAAAAAAACAATATTTGGAAACTCTTGTTCTCCTAGTACTACTGCAGAAATGGAAGGTTAAGAGAGAGTACGCTGTCAGCCCTAGGATTATACTAATATTTAAGGCGTTATTAATAAATATTAGAATAAAATAATTTTTTTTTTAAGTTTCATCGATGAAATTGCTTGCTGAAATCAAAAATGTTATTTACTTTCTTGTAGCTGTTATAGTTTTTTAGTTACAGTTATAGTGTTTTAGTTTGTTGTTTACCCTTGGGATATTTTTGTTAAAAAACATCGACATTTGGCAACTTAACGTTCACTCGAAGCGATGGTGCTTCTCAAAAAAATGATCATTATCATGCAGATTTTCCAACTTTTAAACATTTTAAATTTTTCAAAAGCGGTATTTTTTATTTTATTTTTTAATTTCATTGATAAAAATGTCTCTTGATTAATAAAATTTTATTTATTTTCCAGTAGATGTTATAGTTTTTTTGTTACATGCATGTTGCTTTCGTTGAGGATGACCATATATATATATATATATATATATATATATATATATATATATATATATATATATATATATATATAATATATATATATATATATATATATATATATATATATATATATATATATAATCAACAATATATTAATATCACACACTTCACATTCAACGTCCGGATACAAACTGAAGGCAAATGACTTATGAAAAACGTCGGACAGAGGTTTATTTTTATCGAGTTCTCTAAGCATGTTTTATCATGTTTGACGTTTATTTTATCTATTTTTTTGTTCCTACTTATTATACGTTTAAATTGCTGGCGATCACCTTTTTTTTATAAAACCGAAAGAAAATAGAGTTAAACAAAACAAGACATTTTACACTCTGTGAATTATATTGTTTAGTTATGAAAATTAAATTACAAAACTAAGCCCGTTGTGCAAATTTGGAGGTTATATTCGTTTTCAGCGTACCGAAATACATAAGAACCAGTTCATGATATCCATTTAACAAAATTTCTGTCGTCCAGTGTTATTGTTACGTGTTCCACTATGAAAAATCTGGAACACAATTTCTTTACCTATTTTCCCCAACATTCTTTCATTTGCACACTTTTTAGAGCCGTGCATCAACCAGGTTATTTGGCAAATGAATTTACTTTTCAGCCAGCTCTGGTGAACCAATATAGGCCCCTGGCGTAATATATATAATATATATATACTATATATATATATATAT
The DNA here is from genome assembly GCA_015478945.1 of Trachelipus rathkii. Taxonomy (NCBI): domain Eukaryota; kingdom Metazoa; phylum Arthropoda; class Malacostraca; order Isopoda; family Trachelipodidae; genus Trachelipus; species Trachelipus rathkii. The sequence continues at coordinate 57,089 of JABUQX010023742.1, read as the reverse complement.
ATATATATATATATAATATATATAGAAGTATATCGGTAGAAATGTTTAATATAGCTAATATGTATGTATATTATAATATGCAAATGTGAAGAGGCCAGGCATGTACTAGAAAACTATAACAACTACCGGAAATTAAATAACATTTTTTATATTGGGAAGTAATTTCATCGAAGAACATAAAAAAAAATATTTTAATTCTAATATTTATTAATAACTCTTATTAATATTAGTAAAAATCTTCAGTGGCAACCTAAAATTAACCTTGAAAGCTGCATTGTCTCGGAGAAGAAAAAGTTGCCAAAATACCGTTTATTTACGCAAAAGAAAATATTATTTTTTCTTTTTATATCCTTTTAGGGGGTTCGAGCCGACGGAGGGAAGAGGGGGACGAGGTCCCCCCGTCGTCCCCGGTAAGCCGAGAAACCCCCGACTCTATCAAATCGTTCTTGTTTACCCGAGGGTATGCGTTAGTGTAAAAAAAAAAAATTCATATATTTGGGTACCTTTCCGTCTCACTCGGGAGTAAGCCGCATCTTGATTTATCAAAAAAACTGCAAATTTTTTTCAACAATTTTAACAAATTTTAATTTTTTAAAAAAGCGTTATTTTTTTTTAATTTTTTTTTAATTCGATAGAATATGTCTCATGACTAATAAATGATATTTATTTCGTGTACCTGTTAAAGTTTTTTAGTTACATGCCTGCGCCTTTTCGGATGCTGATATATATATATATATATATATATTATATATATATATATATATATATATATATATATATATATATATATATATATATTTAAAAAAAAATAAAACCCAACTTGACACGACGAGAAAATAAATAATTAAAACTAATTTACTTTGGTTCTAGTAATCATTAATTGCAAGTATAAATGCGCATTATCTTTATTTGAATAACTTTACTTACAATAAAAACAATTTTATAAAGAAATAACTATCACAATATCACAGTCATTAATCTTCTGACAAAATAAATTTTTATTTCGTAGAGTTTTAACAACTTCGATTATTGCATTGTGTGTACGACAACTAAAAAATTTTATTTAATTACCAAAAAACGCCTCTTAAAACAAAGTATTTTTGGTATATTTGATGGCGTAAAAAATGCGGACGTTCGATTATATCGACAAAGTATACTATATTATATATATATATATATATATATATATAAATATATATATATATATTTATATATTATATATAAATATATTAATATTTACATATTATATATATATTATATATAATTTATTAGAATATTATTTATTAGATTTATATTTACACTATATATATATATATATAGTATATACTATAATATATAATACCATTCTGTGAATTAGAGAGATAAGAGAAAATTAATGAAAAGCCTAGATGTTTTAAAATATTCAAGAGTAGTAATAGGGAAGATGATTTAGAAAATTATAAGAAAAATAGAAATGAACTTAACCAGTTAATAAGAAAGACAAAGCGAGAGAGCAAGAAATTAATTTAAGCAAGGATATAGTAATAAGACGCTGAAGAAAGTTTTTTAGGGCTTTTAATAAATTTAAAAAGTAAGAATAGGACAATTGGTCCAATTAAAATTGATGAAAATTTAGCGAGTTCAGATAAGGATTGGTCAACATTTTCAATGCTTATTTTGCTTCAGTGTTTACTGAGGAAAGATTAGATATAGTTTGGAGACGAAGAGGGCTTGTATCATAGTTCTTGTATGCATGTAACAAATAGACTTACAGAATTTGAATTTGACGTAAAAGATATTAAACGTTTATTAGATCATATTGATCCAAGTAAAGCTGCAGGCCCTGATGGTATATGTGGTAGAATTCTGAAAGACGGTAGTACCAACATTGAAAGGGCACTGTATTTGATTTTTAACCGATCTATAAATTTGTGAGTACAAATGACTGGAAAAACGCATACATGTTGTGACTATTTATAAGAAAAGGTAGTAAGGAAGATTTGGGAAATTAATAGGCCAGTTAGCTTAACTAGTTGTTTTTAAGGTTCTGGAAAAGTTATTGGAAAGGTAATATGGAGAAAATTTTTGGAAGAAAACAAGATTTTTGTATGACTCCCAGCATGGTTTTTAGAAAGGGTAGGTCATGTCAGACAAACCTTTTAGAATTTATGGAATACATTACTGACTGCATTGACCGAGGAGATCCAGTTGATATTGTATATTTAGACTTTAGCAAAGCTTTTGATAAGGTTCCCCACATAAGGCTGATGAAGTTATTGCAATGTGGTATAGGTGGAGTGGTACATGGTTGGCTTAAAGAGTGGTTGCGAAATAGAAAACTGTGTACAACTAAATGGCAATAGATCATCATGGGAAATAGTGAAGAGTGGTGTCCCACAGGGTTCAGTGCTGGGGCTAATATTGTTCCTCATATATATGAATGATTTAGACGAGGGACTTAAATGCAAGGTTTCTAAGTTTGCAGATGATACCAAAGTGGCCACCTCAGTTAGGAAAAGTGAAGGATGTATAAAGATTCAAAATGATCTTGGTAAACTTCTTGGGTGGGCAGATAAGTGGCAAATGAATTTATGAACATGAAAAGTTGGTAGTACTTATAAATTAGAATATTTGGTTTTAATAAATTTCGTTAAAAACGCTTTTGTTCTTTTTTTTTTAGCTTCACAATTTAGGTTTGAAATACGTACTTTTTTTTTAATTTAAATATTAATTATATATAAATACTTTTTTTTTTTTTTTTTTTTTTTGACGAAACGAGTGATTACGATTTAAATTGGTTTGAAAAGGATATTAAAGAGAGGATTGATGGTTTGCGATGTTTTAAAATTCAACATTTGTTTCTAATTTTAGGTTGAACAGCAAACGGAAATAAATATTGCTTTTAGCGGTGTGAAAAGGGCAAGTTCAATGTTAAAATCTGTTCCCAAAGGAGTAAACTTAGTTTGAAAGTAATCATTAAATTTATTTATTTGTGGTCGAAGGAATCCACCTCTATTAAATTACGTAATGACAAATTGCTCATTTCGGACAAATTGATCACTGATTTCAACAATTATCTTGGAGGTGAGTATTAAAAAATTTAAATAAACATTTTAGCACGGAATATTTCGATTTTTTCCTTAAACACTGAACTGGGGTAAATATTACCCCACACCTCTATTTGACTCTATCTCTATATGATATTTTTGAGCTACACCTTTGTGGTTTTCAGTACCTTCAAATGAATGTCTGGCCTAATAGGGGAAGGTATCTCGGTGTTCGTAGCCCAATTAGTTTTTAAGTTATTTTTGTGCAAAGTCATTTTTACCCCAGTTCAGTGATAGTGAAGGTGGAATTTTACACAAAATTCCCAGTTCAGTGATAGTGGGTGGTGATATTTTGGATCCTTCTGAAAATGTTAAATACAGTTGTAGGTCGTTTTTAACGTTTTTTTACTGTATATATATATATATATATATATATATATATATATATATATATATATATATATATATATATATATATATATATATATATATATATATATATATATATATATATATATATATATATATATATATATATATATATATATATATATATATTTACAGGTCTTTTGAATTAAAATAATAATAATAATAATAATAATAATAATAATAATAATAATAATAATAATAATAATAATAATAATAATAATAATAATTATAAAAGAAATGGCAAGAAAAAGATTATCCGATTCCACACTTGAAAAAGAACTCGACGTCACCGTTGCAGAGACAGAAAGAAACATTATTTGCTTCTGGTGATTCAGGAAGTGAAGATGAGGACATGCTAGAGTTTGAAGGGTTTTATGACAGCGATGATGAAAAAGAATATTTTCCTGATCCTGAAGATTCTAGTGGTGAGGAATATACAACACCCCCAAAAAGAACTCGTGGAAATAAAAAAAAAGATGTGTGAGAAATGTAAGCATGGAGTCAACGATAGGCCCTTTTACTAACATTCACTTTAGTGATGATGATGATGAGGAGGAGGAGGATATCATACATACTGAGCCACCTAAAAAGAGGACAAAATTTCGGACATCAACCCATCGAAAACATACTTTTCATGCTACTGCTGGTTCTGCTGATACTACTTCTTCGGACCCTTCTGCTGGTTCTGCTTCTTCGGACCCTCCTGCTGGTTCTGCTGCTACTACTCCTTCGGACCCTCCTGCTGGTTCTGCTGCTACTACTTCTTCGGACCCTCCTGCTGGTTCTGCTGCTACTACTTCTTCGGACCCTCCTGCTGGTTCTGCTGCTACTACATCTTCGGACCCTACTGCTGGTTCTGCAGTTGGTAGTCGAGGTCGATTTTGGTCCGTACCTACTCAGGGTACTGTTGTTTACTTCAAGGAGAAAAGCATAAAAGCAAAGCATGGCTTCAAGTGACAATGTCGGCCATGTAACCCACCAGCATCTCGAACGCCATCACATAATATTATATCACCATTCACTCGAAGGCCAACACTGCAAGTACAAAGTGCAGACACGCCAGAAAAGTGCTTCAACTTGATTTTTGATGATCAAATAATAAAGGAGATCGTAGAGTTGACGAAAAAAAAAATT
>JABUQX010023742.1:27500-47500 GCA_015478945.1 Trachelipus rathkii | reverse complement strand
CTTCACAGTTATGTGGCATTCTTAAGATCCATAAACAAAATATTCCCGTCAGTCCTATTATCTCTAACACCAACTCTGTTGTCTACAAATTATCACCTTGGTTATCAAAACAACTTAAACCCTTACTTGGTCATGTCTCTCCCTCTCATCTCAACAACACAGATGACTTCTTTCAAAAAACACGACTCATATTACCTCATAATAACCACATTCTCAGTTTCGACGTCACCTCTTTATTCACTTCTGTACCTGTCCCTTTCACCATCTCACTATTAGAAAGATATTTCAATGAAAATACTTACAACTTAGACTACCCCTAATATTCCTCACTCCTGAACATAATTTTTTCCATTTCAACAACCTTTACAAACAGAACTCATGCCTTAGCATAGGTTCTCCTCTTTCCTCAATTGTAAGTAACATTCTTATGGAACTGATCGAACATTTCTTCATACTAAATCACCCTCTTCTCTCTAACACAACATGGCTTCGCTACGTTGGTGACATTTTCATCTTCATACCTTTAACTACTAACCCCACTCTCATACTTAACTTTATTAACTCTGTACATCCCAATATAAAATTCAATATGGAACTTTCTAGGAACAAAACCTTACCATTCCTTGATACCCTTCTTTCGTGGAATAACAGCCCCACTCTTCTCTACAGTGTATATAGCAAACCTACTTTTAACCCATCCTATACTCATTGGTATTCCTCACATTCCACCAACACTAAATCAGGCATATTAACCTCCCTCTTCCCGAGAGCCCTATAAATATGCTCCCCTCCTTTTCAACAAACTGAATTCAACTTATATTTGAAAGAACCGGTAACAACTCTCTTACCACACATGTTAACTCGCTCTCTCAAACAAGCTAAAAGAAAATTCTATAACCCGTCCACTAATCCCACACTTCAACTATTTTTCCTATTTACAAATCCCATACACCCCCCACATTAATATCATTAAATCCTTACCTGTTTCTCTAAGACTAACCTCCTCCAACACGTACTCTTTAAAACGTATTTTCAAACCTCCCACACACCTTCAATAACATTTCACAATGTGTGTACAAAATCCCCTGCTCCAACTGTACCTCTTGTTATATTGGTGAAACTAATGATTTCACCAGACGCCATTATCAACACAAACATGACTATTTATGATTCACAAAATTCAGCACTTACATTACACAGAACTCGATCTAACCACAACATTAACATTAATGCCATGACCCTTATCTTACAAGTACTTGACCCCCTACAACGCAAACTTATTGAATCCCTTTGCATTAAAAACTTTCCTAACTGTAACAAATTACAAGGTGAATATACCTTAGACCATACATTAAACAAATTACTGACCACCAGACCTTTTTTCAAAAAATTCAAACTAAATTTAATTTAGTCTAACTTTTCTATTTCAATTATTTTAAAAACTTTAAATAACCAAACAGTTTTTATAAATTTTATTCAGACTTCATACCACAGCGTCTGAAAGAGGATCCAATAAGGATTGAAAGCTAATGCTATTACATTTATCATCTTGAAGACTGTTTCTAATATGTAATAACTTTAATATACTTGCTGTCTTTTATTACTAATTAAGGCCTCCTGCTGTCATACTTACTAAACTGAGCGAATATGTGCTTTGTATATATATATATATATATATATATATATATATATATATATATATATATATATATATATATATATATATATATATAATATATATATATATATATGGTAATATTGTATATAATAATGTTGCTTCACACCGAAGCTAAAATTTATAAGTTATGTAAATATGCAATTTTGTTCTTATTAAAACTTCGTAGAGAGAAGTTGGTTCTTTTAAGGTGGGATCTTTTGTTACGTCTTATCAGAGATTTTTATCAATTGGTAGCAGAGCTTAATTACAAGGCAAAAGGAGAACAAGATGACTGACTCAGAAAAAGAAAAACTGAATGATGTAGAAGAGATAATAGAACAGGATGTCCAAGGTTTTATGAAGAAAGGGAAGATTTTGAGTTGAAGGAAAAGTTAAAACATGGTTACTGAAAAAAAAAAAAGTCAGACATTACATTAGGAAAGGCGTGTAATTAGAGAACTACAAATCCTAAACTAAAACAAATGACATTTTTGTAAACAGTGTACAATGTTAGCTCAGGAAATGAAGTAAAAAAAAATAGAAAAGTCTTAAAATAAGATTTCATATTTTTAATAATGTAAATAAATACATTACGAGAGTACGACAACTGCTCCATTTCCGTTTCTGCAATAGGAGCGCCGGAGTTGCCCTAACTTTTTTTAACTAAACTAATACCTCATGGTAAACCGCAAAGATGGAACGAGTGGGCGTCTCTCGGCCTTACCGGGAACGTCCCCCCTTTTTTCACACCGTCGGCTCGATCCCCCTAAAAAAATTATACAAAGAAAATTAATATTTTCTCCAGAGCATGATAAAAAACAATTTTTGGCAACTCTGGCGCTCCATCTATTGCAGAAATGGAAATGGAGCAGTTGTCGTACTCTCGTAATGTATTTATTTACATTATTAAAAATGTGAAAAACTTATGTTATGACTTTTCTATTTTTTTTTATTATATTTCCTGAACTACAATTGTCCACTGATTACAAAAATGTCATTTATTTTAGTGTAGGATTTGTAGTTCTCTAATTAAACGCCAGTCCTAAAGTAAAGTATTACCGAAAAAGAATATTTTAGATACCTAAAATTGGAATTAAAATTAAGGAGATAAAAAATGAAGATCTTATGAAGAAGGGAGGGGAGAAGTCGATAATAGATTAATTGAGGTTAAGATACGGTAAAAAAACAAGGTCAAGGACCAATTCAATAAAATGAGAGAATTTTTCAATATTGGGAAGAAACAAGATATGCGGACATTCGTTGAAAGGTTTGGAAGAATGTACAAAGAATGCGAAACAGCTGGAGGAGGGACCATGACAGAAGATATGAGAGGATATCTTCTTCTAAAGAGTACGGGCATAGATGAAGAGAAAACCAATTGGTTTTAGCAAGTTGTGGAAAAGAGGTAATTTCTTTTGAAATAATAAAAACGATGTTGATAAGAATATTTCCTAAGAAAGAAACAACATTGAAGAAAGAAAGAAAGGAAGCTGAAGGAGAATGGTGGAATAGAACAGCTAGGGAGGAAAGAATGCAAGGAAGGAAAAACCCTGTAAGATTCGGTAAAGTAACAAAATGTGCAAAATGCGGATCAGAATACCATTATGCACAAGCAAGCCTAAAAAAATGGAACAATAAAGGAAGAAACTTCACAGTATTTAGAGAAGGTGAAATCAGAAAAGAAAGTAACGATAAAGAAGTAGAGAAAGTAAGCAATTTCGGTATATAAAATGAGGTATATGGAGACATAAAAGGAATTTTAGATACAGGTTGTACGAAGACTCTGTGTGGGGAAAGATTACTAAGTAGGATAATGATGGAGTTGAGTAATACCGATATAAGGGAGATGAACAACAGTCAAGAGAAAAAAGAAGGAAGTTATGTGTTTGGAGAAAGCAAATATAAAACCACAAAAAAGTATAGATATACTATGTCAAATAGGAAATTATAAATTTTTCATTAAAACTGAAGTAATTAAAGGAGATATACCATGGTTGATAGGTGGAGAAACCATGGAAAGAATGAAGATGAGTTGATATGGGAAACAAAAAAGTAATTTTTGGAGTATTTCGAGATCTAGAAACAAAATATAGACAAGACAAACAAAAAAAAATAATAAAAAATAACAAGATTAAGCTACTGAAATGTTCAAAAAGGAAAATGTTTGGTTTGAAAAGTTTGAGAAAAACTGGATCTATAAACTAGAGGGAAGAGAAAACTATGAAAATTACATCTTCAGTTTGGACATGGACATTGGAATAAGATACTACAACTAATGAAGGATGCCTACCGAGATGAAAATGTATCAAGTGAAGGGATGAAAGTGGAAAAAGAATTAAGAAATCTGCGAAGGTTGTGAAGTTTGTATTAGGTTCAAGAAGAATCCACCAAAACCCGTTGTGGGCTTCTCGATGGCGACAGTCTTCAATGAAATGGTAGCCATGGATTAAGGAGAATTGGAAGGGAGCAAATTTCTTATAATGGTAGATATGGCTACTCATTATCGTCAAGGTGCTTGGGCAAAAAATAAAAAAGTTGAAGATATCGCTGAGAAAATATTAGGAAGATGGATGTTTTTTTTTTGAACCACCGGGGAAGTTGTCTGATAATGGATTGGAATTTCAAAACGAGGAGGTAAATGTTTTAGCAGAGATTCAATATAAAGCTGTTGAGTACTCCAGCGGAGAGCCCTTGGAGCAATGGGGTTTGTGAAAAAATGGTGGGTCTTATTAAAGATTCAATGAGAAAACTAAAAGAGGAAGGAGTTACAAAAGAATATCTTTAAATTGGTCATTAGATGCTGAAAACAGTTTAATGATGAAAGGCGGTTTTTCTCCAAACCAATTATTATTTGGGAGGAATGTAAGCATTCCAACCGTGATAAACAATGACAAATCATCAAGTTTAGAAAGAGGAAACGAAGAAAGGATGTTAAAGGAGAATTTGATAGCCATGCATAAGGCTAGAGAGATTCAAATAATACAAGAGGCCAGCGAAAAAAATGAAAAGGGCATTAATAGAAAATGTGAGAGATCATAAGGTGGAGGAAGCTTTAATTGGAGGAAGTTTTTTATAAAAGGGAGAATGAGAAAGAATGGAGAGGCCCAGCAAGAATCATCGGAATAGACGGCAAATCTGTGGTGGTGAAGCATGGAGGCTCTATTAGAGAGGTATATAGGATACATATTACAAGAATTAGAAGAAAACTGGAAGAGAAGAAAAATAAGAGGTGAAGAAAGATCTGAAGAGTTGGAAGAATCTGAAGTTAATAAAGAGATGATGAGACAATTTTAATCGAATTAATGAAAACGACAATTTTAAGCGGAATAATGAAGGAGATGAACTTGAAAGAGAAAAAGTTCAAAAAGAAGAGAGAATACCGATTATTAAGGGAGGTTAGAGGTACCGAACAATTAAAAAAGATCAAGAAATGATAGAGGTAAAAATAATAGGACGAGCAGGAAAAGCTACAAGCAAGACTTGGAATAATTGTTATAATGTGGAGAATTTACATACAGGACAAAAAACATGGATGGATTTTAAGGAATGGAAAAACATTACTCGTATACCGGATGAAGCAGAGGTATTTTTAGCTAATTTTGAAAACAAAAAGGTATTAGAAGCAAAAGTAAAGGAGTTGGAAAGCTGGGTTGAAAATGAGGTATAGGAAGCTGTAAATGTGGGAAGTCAAAACGATATATTGGAAAATGGAATTAATTATATCAAATATACCTATAAAAATTATAAAATTTTTAAATAACATTTTAAATATTTGTTGGTGAAGCTCAAAAACTTTTTAATTTACTTTTTTTGTTTCAGAAAGTTAACATATATATATATATATATATATATATATATATATATATATATATATATATATATATATATATATATATATATATATATATATATATATATATATATATATTAGGTTACTTTTTTCTTGTTAGCTTAGGTTAGGTTATTTTTTATTGTTACGTTAGATTATGTTAGGTTATGTAAGGTTGTTACATTATTTTTTAATTGTTACGTTAGATTATGTTAGGTTATGTTAGATTATTTTTGACTTTTTAAGTTAGGTTAGGTTAGGTTGTTAGGTTACTTTATTTTATCTATCTATCTGGGATCTACCATCTCCCAGATAGGGTTTTTGCCCTGTCAGTTTGACAAGCATCTTCTGGCATCGAAACACTTGATCTCAGAGCACTCTAGAAAAATATTTCTCAGCGCAATGGTTTATGATGCTAGTCCTTGAGTTATATACTCTAAGGTAGGGTTTCATTCACCCTTTCAGTGGACCTAGCATCTTCCATTTCCCCTCGAAACTCCTTCCTAGAGCTCTCTAGAAGATCGTCAAGCAAGTAAGCAAAAGGCCGGGTTGCCAGCCCTGTCGCCCTAGAAATCTGCGGAGAAAATCTTCATAAGAACTGGACGTGCCCAATATCCATCTTCGTGACGTGCCCAATATCCATCTTCGTATACTCAATTAACATCGAAAATAAAGCAACTGTTTCTCAAAAGAACTAATTTGTTACATTTTGATGCATCACACTATTAATGTTATAATTTTGTAGTTATTAATTTCGTAATTATTTCAACCAAAAATTTGATTTTTATTAAATACAAGAGGTTATTTTTTTACTTTCATTGCTTCAAGCATACTTGCTACATTCCCCATTTCATTCCTCTTTAAGATGGTAGAATGTTTTTTCCATATCACATGGTGAACACTTCTGAATTTTTAATCTCCTCCTCTTTCCTCGGCCTTTTTCTTGTTTTCTTCTCATTCCTTCCAATTTTAATGCGACTTTCCCAAGCAACGTCCAGATCATATATATCAGTTTCGGTTAGTTTAGGTGAAATATTATATTTTTAATAATTTTTTCCAGGTATGTGCGAATGCTATTCTCGATGCTGATGAAAGTATTACTTGCATTAAAGATAAAAGTAAACCTGGAGGTATATTAGTAAGTGATTGTTGGAGTTCACATAAAAATATATAAAGTCTTGAGGGGTACAACTATACCTATTTTTAAATTTTTTTCAAATTGATACTTTTTTGTAGTATTATTTATTTTCAGTAAAATAAAGAAAAGAAATTAAATTACTTCGTATTTCCTCATTTATTGATATTTTTTTGTTTACACAAATTATAACGATATATCGAACGCAATCCAAACTCTACCTAAGATCCAAAAAATTTATTTTGGATAAAATACTGACAAGATTCTCTACAAAGGCTTCTATTAAATACTACATCCTTTAGCGATCATTGCTGAATATTTACAAAACTTTCAATATGCCTGATATCAATTTAGATCTTAATTACGAACTTAGAAAAAAAATTCTCAAATACAGAGATCAAATGATTTCATCACATATAAAAAGATTCAATTAAGCATCATTAAAAACTGCCTAAAAAATTTAGTTATACCTAGACATTGATACGTAACAATCTTTCAACAAATGATATGAATCCCTTCCCTGATATACATAGAGAAATTCTACTTAGCCAAATTTCAACTATTACAAATAAATTAAACTCGCTTTCGGTCAATGCTTTATATTTCAAAATTTTCCAAGAGACATGGTATAAACTGAACCCAAACTCTCTCGATACCTTCATCCAATTGCTAAATTTGGCACATCTGAGAAAAGATCATCATCAATGAAAAAAAGAGAAAACTCAACAAATACTATTTATTATAATAGTGTATGGGTGAAGAATTCTTATATTAATAGCATTATAAATAAATCAGATCTAGAACTATCGAAGAATCAAAAAATTATTCTGGGCTATAGACTTTCATTTTCTCTACAAAATTTGGACCCAATTTCAAAATTTATTATTTTGAAAAATACAAAACTAACTTCAAAGAAGAATGTCACCCTCTTGATTTCATGGAAGGCCTAATTATTCATAAGATTCTCAACTCCTTAAGTAAACAGAAAACACCCTCTAAATTTTATACTGGTCTCTACTAGCTTACAAAAAAAACATCATAATTACACGATCCGAGAATAGTAATAATATTGTTTTACTTAACAAAACCGACTATCTATATAAATGTAACGATTTACTATCTGATAACAACAAACATTCCCTCCTCACTAAAAATCCTTTAAAAACTTCTCAAATTAACTTCAACCATAAACTAAAAAACATTCTTTCAGAACACGCTCAGCTACAAACACATTATTGTAGCCGTCAATCTTATATTGACGTTTATTTGCCATCTATAATTATTTTTTAAAAATTTTCAAAATTATTTATAAATTCTATTTTGAAACGAATTAAAATATACTCGTAGGCTACCATGTTTATCAACACCATAATTACGTCTGTTAGAAAGCATCTTTTTTAATTTGCTAATATTAGGAAGGCTTTATATCGTTTAGGCTGCTTATTTTTATTGAGATATAAACAAACCCATTATTGTAGTTGTCACTCTTATCTTGACGTTTATGTACCCTTTATAATTATTTTTTTTTTAAATTTTAAAAATTTATGTACCCTCTATAATTATTTTTTTTAAATTTTCAAAATTTTTAAATAAATTAAAAAAACTCCTAGGCTACCATGTTTATCGACACCATAATTAAGTCTGTTAAAAAGTATCTTGTTTTTTTTATTTGCTAATATTAGGTAGGCTTTACACGGTTTAGGCTGCTTATATTTACATATAAACAAACCCATTATTGTAGCTGTCACCCTATCTTTCTTGACGTTTATGTCTCCTCTATAATTATTTTTTAAAATTTTCAAAATTATTTATATTTTATTTTAAAACGATTTTAAAAATACTCGTTTTAAAAAATACTCGTCTATCAACACCATAATTAAGCCTGTTTGAAAATATCTTCGTCTTTTAATTTGCTAACATAAGGTAGACTTTATATAGTTTAGCCTGCTTATTTTTATTTAGATATAAATGGTTTTATTTCAATTTTCAAAATTATTTATAAATTCCATTTTTAAACCAATTAAAAAATACTCCTCGGCTACCATGTTTATACACCATAACTAGGCCTGTTAAAGAGTATCTTGTTTATTTTTTTTTTTAATTTGCTAATATTATTTAGGCTCTTTTATTTTTATTGTTATAAACAAACCTATTATTCTAAATGTCACTCTTATCTTGACGTTTATGTGCCCTCTATAATTATTTACTTCTTTATCAACACCATAATTAAGCCCGATAGAAAGAATCTTTTTTTTCATTTTCTAATATCAGGTAGGCTTTATGGTTTAGGCTGCTTTTTATTTGATATAAACAAACCAATTATTAAAGCTGTCACTCATATCTTGATTTATGTGCTCACTATAATTATTTTCAATTTTCAAAATTATTTATGATAGCAGACAGTGATGATGTGAGTCATCATCATTGTCTGCTGCATGAATATTTCTTCTTTCAGTTGCAAAGTCTATTTTTGATGTATGAGATTAATTAATAACATTAAAATTAAGTAATAATAAATAGAATAAGTAGCATCAGTATAGAGCGATTACAATTACATATAATAAGTTAGAAGAGTCTTAGAAGTATCCAGAGAATAGAAGAGTGCTAGAAGTATCCAGAGAATAGAAGAGTACACAGATTTATCCAGAGATTGTAGAGAGATAGAATTCATCATACATCATATCATTTATTGTTTCATCTAATTATTATTATTTTGACGTGACAAAGATATTAGACGCGATTGGACTTTACTGTTTGGACGTGACATCACTAACATACTATTAACCCTTATTATATATTCATCTATATAATTTAATTTCATTGGGAACTACTTTCTGCTTTGGAACACTTGGAACACCAATTGATGTCAAATACCAGGTAACGATTCTATATTTGTGCGTTATTATATTATTGTTAGATAGAATATAGAATATAAGACTATTAGGGATAGATAGGATATAACAAATTGCAAAGTCGTTTGAGTAATTGCATTTAATTTCATCAGTGCGCAACTCTGCTATATATAAAATGGGCGGTGATGATGAGGAAACAAAGAGGGGCGAAGAATGTAGAATGACTGGCAAATGTCCGGTGTTCTCCGGAAACGAAAAAGATTACGAGAAATGGAGAAGAAAGGTGAGTGATTGGGCGGAATTAAATGAAAACGTGAAAAAAAAGGGATTGATTATAAGATTATATTTAGAGGGTGAAGCGGAGGAATTAACAAAGAATATTAGTATGGGTGAGTTATCAAATGAGGGAGGGGTGAAGTTGATTTTATCAACATTAGATAATAGGTATAAATTAGATAAACGTGTAGAGAGGTTTAAAAGTGTTCTGAGTGTGTTAAAAATTGATAGAAGAGAGGTAGAGAGTGTGAAAGAATTTGTGATTAGATATGAAAAAGTTATGAGTGAAGCAACTTGTTTAGGGATGAGTGAGTGGGGAAAGGATGTAAAAGGTGCAAATCTTTTGTATGCAGCAAGACTTAAAAAATGGGAGGAACAGATTATTATAGGTGGATGTGGGGAAAGTGAATTGGAATATGAGAATATTAGAAAGCAAATGTTAAGAATCTTTGAAGATATAAAAACTGAGAGTGAGGACACAAGGGAAAGCAAGGAAGAAATGTGGTGTGTAAGAAACAGACAAGGTATGGATAAAATGACGGGGGCCGTGGATAAAAGAGAAGCAAGTAGAAATGAAAAAGAACAAGTGTGTTGTGAGAGGAATATGGATTTAAAGGACGCACCAGATGGAGTGTGCAAGAGTGAAACAAGAGGAGAAATGGACATAAAAGAAGAAAGGATAAAATGTTATAAATGAGGAGGGAAAGAACACATGAGTTGGGAATGTTTAAAATAGGGTGGTATGAGATGTTTCAAATGCATGAAGGATGGCCATATAGCGAAAGATTGTGAAGATCAAATATTTTGTTTTAGATGTGGGAGAAAGGGTCATGCATCAATACAGTGTCAGACAAGCGTGGAAAATATAAGGAAATGCACTATGTGTCATAAATGGGGACACGAGGAAAATGACTGTTGGTGGAACGAAAAAAAGGGAACAAAAGAAATGAATAAAAAGGAGAAGGAGAATATCTATCTGAATGAGAACAGAGAAGAAAAAATAGTAGAAAATGAAGATGTAGATGGAGAAAAAGAAGAAATGATTGAGGCAATTTTAAAGAAAGTGAAAGAGAAGAAAGAAACGGAAGAAAGTGAAGAGTGATCAAGATAAAAATTAAAATAATAATAACAGTAGAGAGAGAAAAACAGAAAAGATACAAATGGGAGACAGTCACATAGATGTTAGTAGGAATGAATATAGTAGTGTTGTAGTGTGTGAAGAAGAAGATGAAGAAATACAACAAGGTAAAATGGTGCAAAGTACGAGTCTAGCAGGTGAAATAGTGTATAAGATATGGAATATGTGTGATGAACTGATGGAAGAAATTAACTCGGGAAAGAAATGTAAGTATAATAATGTAAGTGCAAGAGTGTATAAGATGTGGAATATGTGTGAAGAATTTATTGAAAAAATAAACTTGGGAAAGAAATGTAGATATACTAATGTATTCTGATAGTAGAAATGAAAGAATGTAAATAAAAGAGGTTTATATGTTGTGTGATGATTAATATGTTTCGTTGTTTGAAGAAACATTAGGGGGATGAAAGAGAGAGAAGAGAGTGGTGTGAGATTGATAGCAGACAGTGATGATGTGAGTCATCATCATTGTCTGCTGCATGAATATTTCTTCTTTCAGTTGCAAAGTCTATTTTTGATGTATGAGATTAATTAATAACATATTAAAATTAAGTAATAATAAATAGAATAAGTAGCATCAGTATAGAGCGATTACAATTACATATAATAAGTTAGAAGAGTCTTAGAAGTATCCAGAGAATAGAAGAGTGCTAGAAGTATCCAGAGAATAGAAGAGTACACAGATTTATCCAGAGATTGTAGAGAGATAGAATTCATCATACATCATATCATTTATTGTTTCATCTAATTATTATTATTTTGACGTGACATAAAGATATTAGACGCGATTGGACTTCACTGTTTGGACGTGACATCACTAACATACTATTAACCCTTATTATATATTCATCTATATAATTTAATTTCATTGGGAACTACTTTCTGCTTTGGAACACTTGGAACACCAATTGATGTCAAATACCAGGTAACGATTCTATATGTGTGCGTTATTATATTATTGTTAGATAGAATATAGAATATAAGACTATTAGGGATAGATAGGATATAACAAATTGCAAAGTCGTTTGAGTAATTGCATTTAATTTCATCAATTTATATTCTATTTTTAAACGAAATGTAAAATACTTGTAGGTTGTCATGTTTGTCAACACCATAATTAAGCCTGTTGTTAAAAAGTATCGTTTTTTTTCTAATTTGCTATTAGATAGGCTTTATATCGTGTAGGCTGCTTATTTTTATTGATATAAACAAACCCAATGTGGTAGCGGTCACTTATCGTTTTTGACGTTTATGTGCCCTCTATAATTATTTTAAACTCCAAAATTATTTATGAAATCTACTTTTAAACAAATTAAAAAATACTCCTAGGTTACCATTTTTCAAAACCATAATTTAGCCCGTTAGAAAGTATCTTGTTTTTTTTCATTTGCTAATATTATTTAGGCTTTCTATCGTTTAGGCTGCTTATTTAATTTAGATATAAACAAACACATTACTGTATCTGTCACTCTTATCATGACGTTTATGTACCCTCAATAATAATTTTACTTAAATTTTCAAACTTATTTTTATTCTACTTTTAAACGAATTAAAAAATACTCGAAGGCTACCATGTTTATCAATACCATAATTAAGCCTGTTGTAAAGTATCTCAGTTTTTAACTTGCTGATATTAGGTAAGCTTTATAGCGTATAAGCTGCTTATTTTTATTTAGATATAAACAAACCCATTATTGTAGCAGTCACACTTACCTTGACGTGTAAGTGCCCTTTATAGCTAATTATTTTTTTTAAATTTTCAAAATTGTTTACAAATTCTATTTTTAAATGAACTAAAAAATACTCGTAGGCTACCATGTTTATCAACACCATAATTAAGCATGTTGTAAAGTATCTCAGTTTTTAACTTGCTGATATTAGGTAAGCTTTATAGCGTATAAGCTGCTTATTTTTATTTAGATATAAACAAACCCATTATTGAGCTGTCAGTCTTATCTTGACGTTTATGTGCGCTCTATAATTCTTTTTTTCTAAATTTTCCAAATTATTTATAAATTCTATTTTTAAACGAATTAAAAAATACTCGTAGGCTACCTACCATGTTTATCAACACCATATTTAAGCATGTTAGAAATATTTCCGTTTTTTTAATTTGCTATTAGGTAGGCTTTATATCGTTTAGACTGCTTATTTTCATTTACATATAAACGAACCCAATACAGCAGCTGTCACTCTTATCTTGACGTTTATGTGCCAACTATAATTATTTTTTTTTAAATTTTAAAAATTATTAATAAACTTTATTTTTAAACGAATTAAAAAATATTCGTAGTCTACCATGTTTATCAGCACCATAATTAAGTTTGCTAGAATGTATCTTTTTTAATTTGCTAATATTAGGTAGGCCTTATATCGCTTAGGCTACTTATTTTTATTTTTATTTTACATAAACAAACCCATTATTGTAGCTGTCACTCTTATCTTGAAGTTCATGTACCCTCAATAATAATTTTATTTTAAATTCTAATTTTAAACAAATTAAAATATACTCTTAAGCTACCAAGTTTATCAACACCATAATTAAGCCTGTTAGAAAGTATCTTGTTTTTTTTTTCATTTGCTAATATTATATTGGCTTTATATCGTTTAGGATGCTTATTTTTCTTTAGATATAAACAAACCCATTACTGTAGCTGTCACTCTTATCATGACGTTTATGTACCCGCAAATAGTCATTTTATTTAAATTTTCAATTTTATTTATATTCTATTTTTAAACGAATTAAAAAATACTCGCAGGCTACCTTGTTTATCAATACCATAATTAAGCCTGTCGGAAAGAATCTTATTTTTTTAACTTGTAATTATTAGTTAAGCTTTATAGCGTATAGGCTGTTTACATTTATTTAGATATAAACATACCCATTTTTGTAGTTGTCACTCATATCTTGACGTTTATGTAGTCTATAATTTTTTTTAAAAATTTTCAAAATTACTTACAAATTCCGAATTAAAAAATAGTAAAAGGCTACCATGTTTATCAACACCATAATTAAGCTTGACAGAAAGTACCTCGTTTTTTTTTAATTTTCTAATATTAAGTAGGTTTTATATTATTAGGCTGCTTATTTTTATTTAGATATAAACAAACCCATTATTGTAGCAGTCACTCTTATCTTGACGTCTATAATTATTTTTTTTTAAATTTTCAAAATAATTTAAAATTTCTATTTTTAAATAAAGTATTTTTTTTTTAGTTTGCTAATATTAGGTAGGCTTTATATAGTTTATGCTTATTGTTATTTAGATAAAACAAACCAACTATTGTAGCAGTCACTTTTATCTTGACGTTTATTTGCCATCTAAATTATTTTATTGAATTTTCAAAATTTAGAAATTTCATTTTTAAACAAATTAAAATTACTCGTAGGCTACCATGATTATCAACACCTTAATCAAGCCTGTTAAAAAATATCTTACTTTAATTTGCTAATATTAGGTAGGTTTTATATCGCTTAGGCTGCTTTTTTATTTTAATATAAATAAACCCATTATTGTACCTGTCACTCTTATTTTGAGGTTTATTTACCCTCTATAAATATTTATTTTTTAAATTTTCAAAATTATTTCTAAATTCCATTTTTAAAAGAATTAAAAAATATTAAGATTGCTAGAATGTGTTTTTTTAATTTCCTAATATTAGCTAGGCTTTATATCGTTTAGGCTACTTATTTTTATCTACATAGCTACAAGAATGGATTTGTTTATGGCACTCTTACCTTAACGTTTATGTACCCTCTATAATTATTTTTTAATTTTTTAAAATTATATAAAAATTATATTTTTAAACAAATTAAAAAAATACTCGTAGGCTACCATGTTTATCAACATCATAATAAAGCCTGTTTGAAAGTGTCGTTTTTTAATTTCCTGTTAGGTAGGTTTTATATCGTTTAGGCTGCTTATTCATATTTAGATATAAACAAACCCATTCTTGTAGCTGTCACCATTATCTTGACGTTTATGTGCCCTCTATAATTATTTCTTTAAAATTTTCAAAATTTATAAATTCTTTTACACGAATTAAAAATTACTCTTGGGCTACCATGTTTCTTAACACCATAATTAAGCCTGCTAGAAAGTATCTAGTTTTTTTTTTTTAATTTGCGACCATTAGGTAGGCTTTATATCGTTTAGGCAGCTTATTTTTATTTAGATATAAACAAATCAATTATTGTAGATGTAACTTTTATCTTGACGTTTATGTGTCCTCTATAATTATTTTTTTTTTAAATATTCAAAACCATTTAGGTAGGCTTTATATCGTTAGCCCGCTTATTATTTACATATAAACAACCACATTATTATAGCTGTCACTCATTTCTTGGCTTTTATGTGCAATCTATAATTATTTTAAGTTTTCAAAATTATTTATAAATTCTATTTTTAAGAGAATTTTAAAAAATACTCGTAGGCTACCATTTTTATCAACACCATAATTAAGTCTGTTAGAAGGTTCCTCGTTTTTTAATTTGCTAATATTAGGTAGGCTTTATAAAGTTTAGGCTGTTTAGTTTATTTAGACAAAAACAAAACTCATTTTTATAGTTGCCACTCTTATCTGGACGATTATTTATTCTATTATTTTTTTTAAATTTTAAAAATTATTTATAAATTCCATTTAAACGAATTAAGAAATACTCCTAGGCTACCATGTTTATCGACAACATAACTAAGCCTGATAGAAAATATCTTTGTTTTTACAATGTTTTATATCATTAGGCTGCTTATTTTTATTTAGATATAAACAAACCCATTATTGTAGCAGTCACACTTACCTTGACGTGTAACTGCCCTTTATAGCTAATTATTTTTTTTAAATTTTCAAAATTGTTTACAAATTCTATTTTTAAATGAACTAAAAAATACTCGTAGGCTACCATGTTTATCAACACCATAATTAAGCCTTTTAGAAAGTATCTTGTTTTTTTAATTTTCTAATATTAGGTAGGCTTATATAGTTTAGGCTCATTTTCATTTAGATATAAACAAACAGATTATTGCAGCTGTCACTCTTATCTTGACGTTTATTTGCTCTCTATAATTATATATTTTTTTAAACTTTCAAATTTATTTATAAATTCAATTTTAAAGGAAATTAAAAAAATACTCGTACGCTACCATCTTTATCAATACCATAACTAAGCCTGTTAGAAAGAATATATTTTTTAATTTGCTAATATTACGTAGGCTTTGTATCGCTTAATCTGTTTATTTTTATTTAGATATAAACAAACAGATTTTTGTAGCCGTCACTCTTATTTTGAAGATTTTATACCCTATATAATTGTTTTTAAAATTTTCTAAATTATTTATATTCTTTTACACGGATTAAACAATACTAGGCTACCATGTTTCTTAACACAATAATTAGGCCTGTTAGAAACTATCTTTTTTTAATTTGTTAATATTAAGCAGGCTTTATGCCGTTTAGGCTGCATATTTTTATTTAGCTGTTACTCTTATCTTGACGTTTATTACCCCTCAATTATTTTTTTTTAAATTTTCAAAATTATTTATAAATTATATTTTTAAAAGAATTAAAAAATACTCGTAGGTTAACACGTTTATCAACATCATAATTAAGCCTGTTTGAAAGTGTCGTTTTTTAATTTGCTAATGTTAGGTAGGCTTTATAACGTTTAGGCTGTTTATTTTTATTTACATATAAAGAAACAAATTTTTACAGTTGTCACTCCTATCTTGACGTTTATGTAGTCTATATTTTTTTTTAAGTTATTTATAAATTCCATTTTTAAACGAATTAAAAAATATTCCTAGGTTACCATGTTTATCGACACTATAAATAAGCCTGAAAGTATCGTTTTTTTAAATTTGCTAATATTAGGTACGCTTTATATAGTTTAGGCTTATTTTATAGATATAAACAAACCAAATATTGTATCAGTCGCTCTTATCTTAACGTTTAATTGCCCTCTAATTTTTTTTTTTAAATTTTCAAAATTTATAAATTCCATTTTTAAATAAATTAAAAATACATGTAGGCTACCATGGTTATCAACACCATAATTAAGTCTGTTAGAAAGTATACTTTTTTTTAATTTGCTAATATTAATATGCTTTATATCGTTTAGGTTGCATATTTTTATTTAGATATAAACAAACCTATTATTGCAGCTGTCACTCTCATCTTTACGCTTATTTGCCATCCATAATTATTTTAAATTTTAAAATTATTTATAAATTATATTTTTAAACGAATTTTAAAAAATACTCGTAGGCTACCATGTTTATCAACACCATAATTAAGCCTGTTAGAAAGTATCTTGTTTTTTTAATTTACTAATTATTAGGTAGTCTTTATATCGTTTAGGTTGCATATTTTTATTTAGATATAAACAAATCTATTATTGCAGCTGTAACAATTATCTTGATGTTTATTTGCCCTCTATAATCATTTTTTTTAAACTTTCAAAATTATTTATAAATTCTATTTTTAAACGAATTAAAAAATACGACGCTGTACGCTACCATCTTTATTAATACTATAATTAGGCCTGTTAGAAAGCATCTTGTTTTCTTAATTTGCTAATATAAGGTAGGCTTTATTTTGTTTAATCTTATATTTTTACCGTGATCGTTCTCTAGCGGATAAAATGCACAAAAATTATCGAGTTTTGTTTCGATTATCGATAGCATTTTTATTTTTTCGATTATCACCGGTTCGACAGTTTTTCCGAAAATGCTTCTTTTATTTTTATAAACTTAAAGATTTTTTCTGGTGAATATACTGAATATAGTTAGTTTTTTAATTTATATATATATATATATATATATATATTATATATATATATATATATATTATATTATATATATATTATATATATATAATATATATATATATATATATATATATATTATTGTCTGAAAGATGGGGATTTTGTCAAAAAATAACGTGACAATTCCAGGTATTCGTTTATTCAAAAACACAAAGTAAAATTGGTCAAATTGTCTAGGGTAAGATTTCACAATGTAGTCTTTCACTTTTGACACAAAATTCGGTGAACAATCACAAAGCCTTTTGAATCGCAAAATGCTTCTAAGTCTCAAGATTGACTTCACAGACTATCAGCAACCCTTCACTTTTAGAAAGTAAATCCTTTTCAATAAATATTAGTTTCTGAATCCGGCCGAAAGTCGTTCTTAATGTCATATAACAATTCCTCGATATATCTATATATATATAACTTTCCTTCAGACAGTTTCCAATAGGTCTCCCTCTGGTTACTATTCAATTCTTTCTATAGTATTTCCCTTTGAGCAATCACAAATCTTCAAATTCTCTTCCAAGGACAATATTCTTCAATTGTCTTCAAAACAAATCGATAATTATCTAACCTGTATTCTTCTTATGCCTCAATAACGTAGTAGAGGTTTATTGAATCAGGACTTTCAATAATAATATATCACAATGCAAAAGATAAGTCTTCAACGATGTAATACTCAATAATTGATAGAAACCTCACGAGAATCGTATTCCAAGAATAGAACCAAAGACCGAACCAGGTAATAGTAAATTAACTTCTATTTGTGGTTTTTCACCGAATCCGGGATGCCAGGTGTGATGTTACCTTGTGAGTCTTTCTTCCCACGGGACAATTTTATTTTTCAAAATTAAAATTCTTCTTAAGATTTTTCAAATAAAAATCATATCTAAAATATTTAAACTAATTACTTTTGCCAAATAAATATTTCTTCCAAATAAATAAATAAATCTATCCGTAGTGTTCCGTGAAGATCAGAATCTCATTTCCATAGTCCAAATACCGATAATATATTATATATATATATATTATATATATATATATATATAATATATAATATATATATATTATATATAATATATATATATATATTAATAATATATAACTGATAATATATATAATAACCTATAATATATAATAACTGTTGAGTCGACAAAGTCGTATCGACTCGATCGAATGTAGATTTGTACTCTCTGTAGAGTGACTGTTGTCACACATTTTTATAAAATTGTTTCCTATTAGTTTGATGTGATAAACAGAATTATGATTTTCGGACAATACTTTTTAAACTATAAATGGTTCCAGGAAACCAATGTATGTAAGAAAAAAATAAAATTTTAAACATTTCGGTTTATATATACAGGTTTTTTCAGGAATAGACCGACAAACTGGTCGGGCATTGCTCACACGAAATAGAGCCTAAATGTCTCTATACACATATGGCCGGTAACGCACCGTTTCCGAGATATAGCGACATACAAATGGTACCAGAAACCATGTGTAACACGCATAGGTTTACATTGGTATCTATCGGATTTGCAATATACATAGTGAGATACAATGTGTATAAGATATCTAATTGATATAACTTCCGTCGATCGAAAACCGCACATGTTTCCTAATAAAAGCAGCATAGTTGCCATAAAAGGTACCAAATCTTAATAAAAAATTTAAAAAAATAAACAATAACAATAATACTAATAATAGTATTATGAATAATAATAATAATAATAATAATAATAATAATAATAATAATAATAATAATAATAATAATACCAATAGTATTTTGAATAATAACAGTACTGATAATAATGCAAATAATATTTACGACTAATAATAATAACAGAACATATATCAGAATTTCAGTTGGACGACCATATTTGTGGTCCCCACCAAGAGTACACAGTTCGACGAGGTCGTGAATTAATTATGAATGGAGAACATATCATTATGAAATTTCTATTTACCGACATCGTACACTTGGCAACATGGCTATACGCTTAACATAAACAGAACGTAACCTATACGTTTGTTTAGAGACATACGTAAACTAGTTTATACCGTATCTCGTCATTGTAATACAGAGATAGTGGAGCACCTTTTGTAACATTGTACAAACTATGGCGTACCCATTTCAGGAGCAGGTAGATATGCTATTTACATATTGGAAGGCCAACGGTAACGGTAGGGGGGGCTGCACGGTTATATTTAGACACCTACCCAGATCGCACTAAGCCACACCATAGCACCTTCGCAAGCATTTATCGACGATTGTGTGAGAGTGGTACTCTTATACCTGCAGTGGCCG
>JABUQX010023742.1:10000-20000 GCA_015478945.1 Trachelipus rathkii | reverse complement strand
AAAAAATGGGGAGAGATTGATTACATTTATTTATGAGAGAGGTTTGGCACCACTGTTTTAGTACTTTTACATGGCTTAAGATATAAAAAAAAACGATTATCGGAGAAAATATCGATATTTGGTAAGAATGTGTTAAAGTCAATAATTACCATATATATATATATATATATATAATATATATATATATATATATATATATTATATATATATATAATATATATATATATATATACTTATATATATATTATATTATCCCAACGCCTCTCGCCGACTTCAACTAACTTTGCGAATTTCATAAAACTTGCTAGAAAAAATAAATTTAAACTACTGCTGAAAGAATGAGAAAAATGTACAAAAACTCCGAAATGAGTGAAAAGTTGCCTTCAAATTTCACATTTACAAGAAATATATATATATATATATATATATATATATATATATATATATATATATATATATAT
This sequence comes from Trachelipus rathkii, assembly GCA_015478945.1. Classification (NCBI taxonomy): domain Eukaryota; kingdom Metazoa; phylum Arthropoda; class Malacostraca; order Isopoda; family Trachelipodidae; genus Trachelipus; species Trachelipus rathkii. Next base: position 19,539 of record JABUQX010023742.1, on the reverse strand, counting down.
ATATATATATATATATATATATATATATATATATATATAATATATATATATATATATATAACATATACATTTAAATTTATATATACATATATATTATATATATATATATATATATATATATAAAATCTGCAAATCATGAAGTCAAAACATTTATTGTAATTTTGAGAAATTAAGTAGTTTAGATTAGATGTAAGAATATATTTTAGGGATTTGTTTTGATTTTGCACAATTGGTAATTGTGATAGGTGCAAATCATTATGTTCTTTAATATTTTTGTGTTTTATCGATTCAATTTTATATTTCATATATTTGCGTATGTACCATACACAAATATATGTCATATTTCAAGAATTTAATGTTTTTCAGAAGTCTTAGCTTTTTCTTTCTTTGTTTCTTTGTATGTTAAAATCTAATCTTAGTTACAAGTTACAAGTCAATATAGGCAGATATATTGTTATTCTTTTGTGAATGTTCAAACTCATACTCAAGGATTATTAGAAGTAACATTATTGTCACTTTGGATAAGGTATGTCTTAAAAATAAAGAACTTGTATAGAGGGCACACTTCATAATTTTATGGTATTATATTATATTATAATAATTCTATTGCAGACAGAACTTCTGCGATTTTCTGTTTTGTTCTTTACTGATATAAAAGTCTAGTCTAATAAAACGCCAAAACTGTCCCAAAATTGGGGTAGGTCAATATCATTCTAGTCGTTGTATTGTATATTATTTATTATTATTTTTTATTTACGAGAAAGGTTATTAAAATGCTTAACTGTTTTGTTATACAGACTTCCGGACTCGGGAGCAAGACTTCATTAAAGCTCTTTTAAATCTAATGTTGGGTGCCATAATACCAACTCCTCACTCAGAATAAATCAGAGATAGCTTAAGATTGTTCAAAAGATACAAATTTAAGTAACCAAGTATTCCTATGATAAATTACTGCCTTAACCAAATATTGCATGTCGAACCGGGATTCTAGTTTGGGTTGGATAGTACCAAATTGTATAAGTGTAATCCACTTTTGTCATACTATTATTATATCTAATTTTTTGTAAATAGCAATTAGTTTTAAGATAACATTCGTCGGTTTAGGGACATTCAATAACCGCAATCAATCTGTATAGCTATAGCTTGATCTTGGTCGTGAATGTCCATTGTATATTGTATCACTATATATATATATCTATTACTGTCATTTATAGAAATATTACTTTATTTACCAAAGCAGAAATTCAATAATTTATGACATAGCCTTGAATCTGTAATGAACTTTATGATTAGTAATTTTTATTTATTATATTTATAATTTATTCAATCAATCTAAAAAATAGTTAAATTTAGTTTTCTTAGTGAAGCAACTTTCTTATTGATTTTGGAATGCATTTTTCATTTAAATTTTAAATAACAGCAAAGAAATACGACTATTTTTTTCTTTTTTATTCTATTTCTTTGACGCAATTCTATGAAGGGAGAAAATAGTTGACTGAATCTAAAGTTGATGGAACTGGAAATAAACGATCTTCTGTGTTATGCTACGACTGCATTAGACGTAGTAGACTATAATACTATTGTGATCACATGTGTCGCCTTTTACGGAGCAAATAAGATTAAAGAAGCGAAACAAAGATTAGCTAATGTTATTAAAGAAGAGATCAAATGGAGAAGAGGTGATGACAGAATTAGAGCTGACATGCATGATGTTTTAGACATGATACGTTCAGCACAACAGAATGGTATAATTTTACCTAAATTTGTAGCAGAATCATTTAGATCGTTACCACCTTCTAGTGGATTTGAAATAATAAGAGAAAGTCTTATTAATCTAACAGATGAAGTGATAAAGCTGAAAGATGAGGTTAGCCAATTAAGGAATTGCAGAACATCTGAAAAAATGTTTCAACTGAATTAGTTAGCGTTAAAGAACATCTATTTGATATTAGAAAAAATATTAATATACTAAATGAAGAAAAACCGTATCTTAACAGAGTTACAACTAAAGAAATCAATTTGAGAGATTGACTCCTTCAGCACCTTCAGTCTTACAAATGGAACAAGGTGTATTCAATGGAGGTAAAAATGACCAACTTGAGAGAGTGATTCCTTCAGCACCTTCAACCTTACAAATGGAACAAGGTGAAATCAATGGAATTAAAGATGACCAATTTGAGAAAGCGATTCCTTCAGCACCTTCAGCCTTGCAATTGGAACAAGGTGTAATCAATGGAGATAAAATTGAGGATGAAAGTGAGAAATCTAGATTTCAATGATAAACTTTTGTCTGAAGTGGTATCAGGCTCGCGTCAGAAAAGAAAGAAATTTCAGAACAACAAGTTCTAAATAAGCAAGATAAGGAATCAAATCATAACGAAAAAATATTTCCAGAAAATAACGATGGTTTTACATTAGTAAAGCCACGAAGAAAAGGATACCTTATTAGAGGAACTAAAACTTTTGATCCAAGTGATAAATTAATTGTGCTAAATCGTTAACTGATTTTTATGTAGGTAAATGTGATTTGAATGTAGAAGACGTTCATATTAAAGAATTTATTAAGAGTAACATAAATACTGAAATGCTAAATATAACTGAACTTAGAAGTAAGAATCCGTATAAGAAGTCTTTTAAAATAACCTTAGAAAGTTCTTTAAGGGATACATTACACTGGTCAACAATGATTTTGGAACTAAAACGGAAATAGGTGTTCTATGTAGGTATAGTTGTCCTGAATGCGATGATGTAGTCGAAAATGACGTATCACGTCACAATTGTCTGTTATGAGTCATTACTGAGTCATGCTTGAACACGAAAAATCGTGAAAATATATAATGTTCTCGCTGAGAATTTTGTAGTATGCTCGCAGTTACAGAGTTGTTTTTCAGTGTAAAGGTTGTGTCTGTGTGTTGTTAGTCTTTTTTAATATATATATATATATATATATATATATATATATATATATATATATATATATATATATATATATATATATATATATATATATATTACAGCGCATTTATGGTAATTTTTTTTTTTTTTTTTTTTTTTTTTTTTACAGTTATCACCACTGCTCACGGGCAAAGCCCTATTCAAGGAGGGGGTGTTAAATAAACAAAACTTCAACTAACGCAAATTACGCAGATGAGCACAGACGCGGGCCTTAAAGTGAGGGAGATTAAATTGAGTAGGAAACACAGAAGATGGAAGAGAATTCCACAGAACAGAGGTGGCAGGAAAGAAGGAGGCACCGCAGCGAACTAGTCTGGAGTTGCTAATATCAACACAAAACTCATGTGCCGACACAGCACCCCTTGTGCTACGAGGGCGTCTTACAACACTATCGGCACGCGCGCGGAAAGTTCCCTCGAGCACTTGCCCATTGAACGAGAAGCAGAGGAAAGCACCAACATCGCGCCGCAAAGATAGAGGGTCAAGTGAACTAGAAAGAAACGGACAGTTTATAAGTCTTTTTGCCTTTGACTCGACCCTGTCCAAAAACCGGGTGAAACCTGAGCCCCCCCAGATATGAGAGCAGTACTCCATACAAGGGCGGATGAGGCCCCTTGTATAACTGGAGTAACTGGGAAGAGGAAAAAAAGTCTCGCAGTCTAAACAGAACTCCCAGCTTCTTTGAGGCCGCCTTAGCAACCGTTGTGATGTGAGGTTTCCAAGACATTTTTTTGTTTATGTTAAGGCCAAGGATGTTTATATTGTCAACAGGAGAGACGAGAGAACCGTCGAAAGAGATAGGAAAGAAGGTGTCTTAGAGAGGGAGATTTGAAGAAGTTGAGTTTTTAAAGAATTGAATTTCACAAGGTTCAGACGACCCCACCCGGAAATTCTATCCAGATCAGCGAGAATAGAATCGAAAGATTAAGACGAGGCAATTCTTACAAGAGGGAGCAGAATTGAAATGGAGTTGAAGAATGAAGGGTCGAGTCATCGGCATAAGGGTGAATAGAGTTAGATGCAGGTGAGAAGATCATTAACAAAAAGTAGGAATAAAGTGGAGATAAGACAGAACCCTGAGGAACACCACTATTGGACAGAAAAAGGAAGAAGAAGTCGCCCCATCAACAACAGCCAGATATTGAGCGATTTGAAAGAAAACTAGACATAAGTAAGCAAAGAGAAGGAGGAAACTCAAAGGAGGGGAGCTTGGAGAGCAGTGACGCGTGCCATACCCGGTCAAATGCTTTGGATATGTCAAGCGCCACCACGCAAGTCTCCCCGTAGTTCCTAAGGGCGGAAACCATAAATCAGTAAAATAGGGAAGTATATCACCAGTAGATCTCGAGAGCCGAAAGCCGTACTGGCGAAGTGGAAAGAAGAGAATGGCATTCCAGATGCCCAAGAAGTGAGAGTTAAGAAGGTTTCAGATCTTAGATAGAACACAGGTGAGAGCTATAGGCGATAGTTAGAAGGATCAGAGCGGCTTCCTTTTCGGAATAGTTGGACATGTGCGTGCTCCAACACTGAGGGAAATATTGAAATATAGAGAATATAGTTGAACGAGGGAGGGGCCAGCTCGGAAGCACACTCCTCAAAACTCGGGAGGAATGCCATCCGCCACCCGCCTTCCTAATCGTTCATAGATCTCAAGAGCCCATGCACCTGATCAAATGTAATCGCCAGGCAAAGACATAGGAAACCTGAGAGGAGAAGATGAGGAGGATGACTGCCAGAGTCATCCAGGGTTGAGTTAGAGGAAAACAGGAGGCCAAAGAGATTAGCCTTTACAGTTAAAGAGTTAGCAACATTAGCGTCATCAGTTCGAATAAGAGGAGGAAAGGCAGATTTACAGAAAATGTTAGAGATGTTTTTCGCAAGAGGCCAGAAAGATTTGTCAGTAGGAGAACCAAGGAGGTTAGCGCACCTTTCTGCTTGATGAGTTCGCTTGCCTTCGTCGGAAACGAACATCCCGCACCACCGCCCATCAGAGCACCATGAGAGTGATAGGAGAACGAGAATTTTTCCTCTCCCGATACGCACTGTCTCTAGCCTAAATGGCCCTAGAACAAGCACGATCGAACCATGGATTATGAGGAGAGAAAGACTTAGTCGAAGAAGGAATGAACCTGCTCATCCCGTCAACGACTACAGCTCCCACCTTAGTGGCAGAAGCCGAAGCGTCATCAGAGTCAAAGCAGTTTGTTCAACTATAGTTACGTAGAAGCGACGCAAGGCCCCCCAATCACCCTGATCAAAGTGCCGAAAAACGCATAGGCAGGATGGAGCTGTTGGAGAGAAAGTATTAAAGTTAAGAGATATAAGGTTGTGGTCAGATTTACCAATAGGAGCGAAGGTAGTGTATTTATAGAGAGAAGGACTAGTGGTGAAACATAGGTCATGTGTTCAAGAATTGTTAGACTTTAGATCCGGAATGTGTGTAGGTTCTTTGATTAGTTGCTCCAGATCGTTAAGAATGTTGAATGATTCGGCCTCTGAGTACCAAACGCGTTTGTATAAATTCTCCGAATGTCTTTGCTACGTATGTGGAGAATATACTACGAAAAGTCAACGGAAACCAATCACTCAATTGTTTAAAACGGCTTATAAACATTATTTGGGTGCGTTGCGGCTGTGATAAAGCCATAATACAGATATAAATGTTATGTTAAATTAACCCATTGGTTAAAAGGTGAAAAAGCGCATTTGCCATTTGGAGTGCCGATGTATTGGATGGAGCAAAGGAATCATATACAGGATTGCTACTTTTACTTAACAAATGTATGTGGCTTCAATTCAAAAACTAAAGCGAACATTGCCTATCCGACAATTAACTCAGCCAGGAGACCAGTCCCCCATAATGATGAGAACCTACCGATTCCTATAGCACCAGTTTCTTGGAAAGAGGTTCCTGACTCAGATGAAGATTTGTTTGACTCTAATGCTGGAACATCGGTGCTGCAGATATGCTATATATCCCAGACGAATCAAATGCAACACCACACATGATTACGCAACCGGAACTAAATGATTTAGTACGAGACCTGTATTTGTCAAAACAGCAAGCTGAAATCTTAGGTTTACGCCTGCAGGAGTGGAATTTGTTAGATCAAAAGGTTAATATTAGTAGTATATATAGAAATAGAAACAGGAATTTAGAGAAATATTTTACAGAGAGTAACTTAATATGTTCATGTTCCGATGTTAATGGACTTATGCGTGAGCTTGGTATTCCGTATTTAGATGGTGAATGGCGCTTATTCATAGACGCTTCAAAAAACTAGCCTAAAAGCCGTCTTATTGCATTAACTCAAACAAGTTTCCCTCAATTCCGGTTGCGCATGCTGTTGAAACGACGGAAACCTATGAAAGTATGTTTGAAATATTGAAGTCTATTAAATATTATGACCACACATGGCTTATCTGTTGTGATCTGAAAGTTGCTGGACTCCTTCTTGGTCTACAGGGAGGATTCACCAAACATTGTTGTTTTTTGTGTTTATGGGACAGCCGGGATACTAAGCAACATTACGTACGAAAAACATGGAGAAAGAGATACATTTAACCCGGGCAAAAAGAATGTTAAGTATAAGCCTCTTGTAGATCCTTAGCGAGTTATTTTACCACCATTACATATTAAACTTGGATTGATGAAGAATTTTGTAAAGGCCATGGATAAGGAAGGAGATGGATTTAAATATTTATGTGACGTTTTTCGTGGCTTAAGTAACGCAACTGAAAGAGGGCTTTCAGGACCGCAGATTCGATAACCAACGTGACCCCGTTTTTTGGACAAAGAAATTAAACCATGATAACTATCTGCATGGAATTCTTCAAAGACGTTATTACAGGCTTCCTTGGAAACAAACGAGTTGAAAATAGCGATCGTATAGTAGAGAGGGTGATAGTTAATTACAAGAACTTAGGCTGCAAAATGTCACTAAAAATACATTTTTTACATTCTCATCTGACATTCTTTCCACCAAATCTCGGGGCAGTAAGCGATGAACAAGGTGAAAGATTCCACCAAGATATACAGCAAATGGAGAAACGTTATCAGGGCAGATGGGATGAAGCAATGATGAGTGATTACTGCTGGTTTCTGAAAAGAGAAGACACTTCAGAACATAAAAGAAAAAGTAGTTATCGAAAGTTCAATGTGGCACAAATTCAGGAAAATTAAGGTAAATATATATCATTTTTATGTGGTAATGCATTATACATACATGTTTTATTACTCGTGACATCATAACTCTGTAAATTTGACAATAAAATTAATTAATTTTATAGTCAAGTATAATAATAATAATAATAATATAACATAATCATAATAATAACATACGCATATTTGGAGGTATTTATTACCACATTAAATTTTTTATTTGAATATTTCTCAGAAACTATTTTCAGCAATTAAATCACAGCTGGGGAACATAGGAATTTAAATAAAAGAACATTCAAAATTGTTAGGTTTACTTAGTAATGACAAAGTATTTGAAACTAAACTGTTTATCAGGACTGTTCATCAGAGCATAAACTTATCAAATATTGCTAAAAATATTTCGGTCTGGTTTCACTTCTTACCATTACATTAACAAATAATGTCGACAAAAAAATTGGTCAATTTTCAGTATGTGTCCATAATTGAAATTTTACAAAATCTTTTACAAAAAGATGAAATTTTGTCACAAATCATTCAGGATACTGCAAACAGAAATGTATGTATTAAGGTCAGTGATTACTCTCTTGGCACTGCATTTAAACCTCATAATATATTTCGTAAACATCCTCTTTCACTTAGGATTCATTTGTATACAGATGAGTTTGAAGTAGTTAATCCCTTAGGATCTAAGAAGAACAAACAAATTATGTGCAGTTTATTTTACATTAGGTAATCTACTTCCAAAATACCGTTTCTTGTAAAGTATAGTATCTTATCTAGTGATACTTATTCCTATTCAGGTATCTTTACACCTTTGGTAAGTGATCTAAAAGTCCTTGCAAATAATGGAATTACTGTAAAAGTTAACAATAATGAGATTACCATTTATTGTGGTCTGGCAACAATTTCAGCTGATAATATTTCTGCACATGGCTTAGGAAGATTTACACGATCTTTTAGCTCTGGGAGAATATGCAGATTTTGCATGACGTTATACAATGACATTGAAACTGTTAAGATAGTTGTGTTTTGAGGTCAAAGCAAAATCATGAATATCATGGTCATAGCATTTTGAGGAATCTACATATGCCAAAGTCTACTTATGGAGTAACTGGGAAGTGTGTTTTCAACTAATTACCTTATTTCTCTGTTAGTGATCAGTTCCCTCCTGATTTAATGCATAATTTTTCAGAAGGAGTAATTCCACTCACTTTAAAATGTATGTTTGTAAAATATAATTTGCAACAGATTTTCTCAGTCAAGGAACTAAATTCTATAATAGAAAATTTTAAGTTTGATGCAAATGATCGAAAAGCTAAACCTTCACATTTTGCTAAAGACAGCTACTGAAATTATGATTTCAGGAAAAGCAATTGAAAAATGGTGTTTGTTCCGCTTGCTCCCTCTTATTATAGGGGAATGCAATACAAACAGTGAATCTTGTTGGAAAGTTTATTTGAAACTGCGTGAAATTGCTGACTATTTATTTGGCCCAGTTGTTGATTTAAATAAACTTGAATATTTACAATTACGAATATCTGAATTTCTAATAGAATTTTGCAAACTGTTTCCTGGCAAGTTAACACCAAAGATGCACTATATGGTTCATTATCCAAGTCTTATTAAAAAATTTAGTCCTTTGAAAATTCTCTGGTGCATGCGCTTTGAAGGAAAACATCAATATTTTAAACATTTTTAGATGTTTGCAATTTTAAAAATATTGTGCATACACTTGCAAAGAGACACCAAATTCGCCAGTGTTGGGAGTTCACAGCTAAAGATGCATTAGCAAATGGGTCAACTTTTGAGAATGTAAAATCCGTCAAATATAACACGTTATCAATGCGGTTAACACAGTTGTTTAAGGAACATTTCGGGTTGATTTCTGACGAATTTGATAAAGAAAAGAATGTACTTAAGTGTAACACCTTGTGTGTAGACACCAGAAAATACAGTTTGAATGATTGTTTTAATAACTCATATAGGTGCTTATAATTTCTTACATCAGTAATATATATATATATATATTATATATATATATATAAAATATTTATATATATATAATATATATTATATAATATATAATATATATATATAATTATATATAATATATATATATATATATATGATCTTATATCAGTTGAATATTTTGTGACCCAACCTTCATGTTAAAATGAAATGACTGACATTTTAGAAAATTTTTGTCTAAATTTCGTAGATGCTATTCACGAGGTTGTAAGCAAATCATAAGATGCTATAAAAGAGGTCTTAAATTGTCGTTAGGAAAATGGCGCGTTTATCTTAAATTTTTCGAAGATTGCGGACGAATAGAAAATAACAAAAACAAACGCTATGCTTATTCTTACGTGTAGTCCACTAGGAAAATTCTGTAACGCACTTTTTCCTATTTTCCCAACTTTCT
>JABUQX010023742.1:0-5000 GCA_015478945.1 Trachelipus rathkii | reverse complement strand
GGCCGTAGACTTGATGGAAAAGAAAAATCTGGATGTGTTGGGGGTTTGTGAGGTGAGGTACCGAGGAAATGGGACTAAGAGATTACATAACGACTATGTAATGATCTACAAGGGGAGAGAGGAAGAGAGAAGGCACGGAGCAGCGATCATCATGAGACCGGAACTCTATAGAAATGTAATGGAAACTTTGCTAGTAAATGAAAGAATAATTGCGATAACGCTGAAGACGGAAGGAGAAACATTGAGCTTAATTCAAGTGTATGCGCCGCACCAAGGAAGACCAGTTGAGGAAAAAAATGGAATTCAGGGAAGTTCTCCAACAGACGTATGACGCGGTGAGAGGAGAAAAGAAAATTATAATGGGGGATATGAACGCTCATGTTGGAACCTGTAGAGAAGGAGAGGAGATGGTACTAGGGATTCATGGAATAGGGGAGAGAAACGTTGATGGGGAGTACCTGATCGACTTTGCGATGAGAAACAACATGGCTGTTATGAATACTTTCTTCAAACATGAAGAAAGCAAGAAATGGACGTGGTATAGGTGGAGTGAGGAGGAACAGAGATACACGGAGAAATCAATGATTGACATGATGCTAGCTAACGATAAGAGGATGTTTGAAGATGTGAAAAGCTTACCCACGATTTCACTAAATTCAGACCATAGAATGGTACTGGGTAAACTGATTTGGAAAAAAAGAAAACCAAGGAAGATAACAAAAGAGAGATACTGTTTGGAAAAGCTGAGGGTAGATGGTGTGGTAGAGCTGTTTAATGAAAACTCTCACAAGAATTCGAAAGGACAGAAGAACAAGAAACGGCGGAGGGAGAGTTGGGAGACCTTTAAAACAAGAGTAGATCGAATTGCAAGCGAAATACTGGGAAAGAAAAAAGTCGCAGGGGGGAGGAAAAAGAAGACGGCATGGTGGAATGAGGATGTTAAGAACGCAGTGAAGCTCAAAAAACAAAGAATGTAGATAGGAAATGGATAAAGACAAGATCAGAGGGGAACAGGATAGAATATGTAAACGCAAGAAACCATGCAAAGGATGTAAAAAGAAGAAGTATGGACATTACTTGGAGAAGAATAGAAAGAGAACTGAAAGAGGATACGAAGGGCACGGGAAAACCTTTAAATGGAATGGCCAAGCATGAGAGGAAATAAAGAACCGGAAATGCATACGGTTCTGAATAAGGAGGGAGAACCTCTTCTAGAGGAAGAGAAGGTGACGGAAAGATGGAGCGAGTATTTCGAGGAATTATTGAACAAAGGAGGTAAGGAGGAGGAGATGAATGAAATACCCCTGAGGTAAGACAAGAACATGAGGAAATTATAATGATAGAGATAGAGAAGTAAAGAGGCATTTAAAAAAATACTAAAAAAAAGGAAAAGTCCAGGATAAGATGGACTAAACAATGAACTATTCAAACCAGGAGAGGGATAACTAAATGGTTGACAAGATTTTTAAACCAAAGTATGGAAAGAAAGAAATATACCAACATAATGGAGGAAAGCAGTAATCTGCCCGATACATAAGAAGGGAGATAAAAGGAATATGCGGAAATTATAGAGGATAGTATTGTTTGGTTGGGGCGTGAGTAAAATATATGAAGAGGATGTGGAAAAAAGATTGAGGATGGAGGTCGAGACAAGATTGAAAAATGGCAGCACGGCTTCAGACCAGGGAAAATACTACTGAACTAATATTTTACATGAAGATGCTAAACAGAGAAAATCATAAGAGTGGGAATGAAAAGGCGGTATGCTGCATTTCATAGACTTGTGTGAAAAAAGCATTTCGTATAGAATAAATAGGAGAGGACTGTGGGAGTGTTAGAAGATCCGTGTATGCCATCCAGAAAGTCTGATTGCAGGCATCAAAAATTATGTATGAAAATCCAATAAATACGGTTAGAGAACAGGAAGAGAGAAGTGTTTTAGTGAAAACGGGAGTTAGACAGGAAAGTGTACTGTCACATTGCTCTTTGCACTTTACCTGGACAGCTGCCTTAAATGATATGCATAAGGGAGAATAGGAACCACACTTTGGTTTATGCGGCGAATGATGCGCCAGTTGATAACATCATTAGTTTCAAAGGTCAAGAAGCTGTTGAATAGATGGAATTGAGGTACTAAGTCAATGGGCACTGAAGAATAAAAACAGAGAAGAAAACGAAAATAATGGTATTGCAAGAGAGAGGGAAGAGATAGTAGTGAAAATAGAAGATATAAGGCAAGTGAATAGATTTAAGTATTTGGGCGTTGTATTTGATGATCAAGGGAAGACAAGATGACGAGTTGAAGGGAGAATTGGGAGATTTTCACAGAATGTGGGAATTTTATACCCGTTGCTAAAGGAGAAAGGGGATTACCAACAAGGTTAAGAATATAATATATAAAAACAATTCTGAGACCAATATTGTTGTAGGGATCGAATGCGGACATTGAATTTACTATTACAAAAAAAGCAGATAGAAGCTACAGAATGACTATATATTAAACTGACTAGAGGGAGGAAAAACTGTGTAGGGAGAATGTGTTTCGTACTTAGTAAGTAGAGAACTGGGGGTGGAACCTGTTTTGGAATGCGTGGGAGAAATTTCAGTTAAGATGGTTGGACATGTGAAAAGAATGAGGGAAGGGAGAGATTGAGAGAGATGATTGATTGGGGACCAGACGGTAGGAGACCAGACGGTAGGAGACCAGCAGGAAGACCGAGAAGAGATTGGCATGGATTCGGTGGCAGAGGCTTTGCAACGTAGAGGCAAGAGGTAGAGGAGTATGAAACGAACATTTGAACATAGAAATCTTTGGGGAAGATTCTGGAGGAGTAGCACCTGACAGGCATACCCTAAAAAGGATGGATGGTACAAAAAAAAAAAAAAAAAAAAAAAGCGGTACAATTATATATATAAATATATATATTATTATATATATATTACTATATATATATACTAATTATATATATATATATAATAATATATATATATATATATATACTGTGTTTGAATTATGTAAATACTTTATATAGCAGAGAAAGATTTATATCTATTGGAATTTCAAAGAAATCATCATACATTTCTAAAGCTTCTAAAGATTAATTTTTGGACTTATTAAGTAACTTAAAAAATAAATATTTGAAAAATTATTTGCAACGAAGTGGAAGGCTTATTTACAGTACACTTTCCAGACATGTTTCGTCCTTGTACTTGAGGACATCTTAGAGGGAAAGTTGTTCGTAAGCAAAATAAGTATGGTTTAGTTAATAGATACAACAATTTAAATCAATAATGTTTCTTTCACTGATTTCATTAAATTTTATATTAAGTCGGTCTACGAGTTTTATTGTAGGCCTTCGCAATATATATATATAATATATATATTATAATATATATATATATATTAATATATACTCAGTTATACTTACTCCTATTATACTTAATATCAATATACTTCCCTTATACTCACTATATCTACTATTGATAATGCAATAACTGCTCATCTTTCTGTACAACCTCTCATTCAGGCCTTGTCGCTACCGTGCTGACTTCCGCAGTTGAAAAAAAAAGGTAAAAATGAACCCGCTTATTAGAGTAGAGTTTCGACTCTCTAAGCGGAGTTTGAGACACATTGTTTCTAGATACGATAGTCATATAAGCTTACTCCCCGGTTAATAAGTATTTTCAACTTCTGTGCGGTGGCTCTGTTCTCGGCACTGCGGTAACGCGCGGGAGTGAGGCAGACAGGTGGTGCAGAGAGACGCCTTGTGTTTGGCGTTCCGGTTGTGAGGGTATTATACAATATCGAGCCTACAGAGGAACAAGTTATCGGGCGGGCGTTCTTTCTTCTCTCCCATCCTAGCGTAGTCGTCAATTACAACTTACACTGCGTGCATCTAGACTAAGGGGCACCAAGGTTCAATCCCATACGAGTGCGCCAATTACTCAGGCGTTATTTAGATCAAATTTATACTTCTTGATAGTATAGAATACTTAATTAAGTGATAAAATATATATTATATATATTATAATATACAGAAAATATATGTCCAAATAATAAACAGTATACATTTTTGCATATCATATGCTATATATAATTAATAATTATTAATGTAATTAATATATATAAAATATATGTGTATATATATGTTGATGGTGAATCTCAGATAATGAATTCTTGTGTGTCGTTTGCCTCAACAGGTCTAGCTGAAGGATTCGGTCGGTATAGATAGAGATTACCACTTGCAGAGTATGTGCTGCAAGAAGATACTCAAGCGAGAAATTTTAATAAAAAATTTGACTCAAAAAGAAAGGACTGAGCTTTACGCCACTACCGCCACTCAAGCGTGCAGACCATCCTCCGATGTAGATGGACCATCGGAATCACTATGATACTGATGCATAATTATGAAAAAATCAGCATCAACTTAAACATTGCCCAATCCTTATTCCGATACTTGACGAATATAAACGGTATCTATCCTTGATAAGGATACTACACAACAACTAACCTAAAGCAACATACAGTCAAGCCAGAGGAGGGTTTCACTGCGTAAATAATAACAGCATGTATTCAGACAAGCTCTAGTTGCTGAGGGCAATAAAAATAGATTTCGTCTTATATAATATTCACAAGTAAAAGCATTACATTCGCCTAATTTAGAAGGTTCTCGTTCCTTTCTTCATCAAATCTTATCTTAGTGATAAGTGGTTTCTCAACTCTACTGGCAATCAATTAAAGCTTTAAATGCTTCATTGATTTATATTATGTTTTAATTTAGTTAAATAGAAATAATATTTTTCATCTAATTTATAAGGAAAAATAAAAAAGCTTCAACACTTGTTGTAATCCATTAAGCTTAATTAATTTCATAAGACATTATTATTATTAAATATCTTTAGCGATTTTAATGAGATTATAGTATCATATTGATATCTTAAAGAACACATAAGTAGTAAAGTGTAAAAGAGATCCCCTTTCAGCTGCCCTCAATCTTGCG
>JABUQX010023741.1:0-5000 GCA_015478945.1 Trachelipus rathkii | reverse complement strand
CAAACACCAAAATATATATATATATATATATATATATATATATATATATATATATATATATATATATATATATATATATATATATATATATATATATATATATATATATATATATATATATATATATATATATATATATATATATAATATTATATATATATATATATATATATAAATATATATATATATATACATATATATATATATATATATATATATATATATATATATATATATATATATATATATATATATAATCAGAGTATTACAATATAAGGCGTAATATAATGATAAGAATCAATATTATTGTGTTTTTCCTGTGCGTCCCCCAGGCCTAGTACTATTATGCGACTTTGTCACGTATGAAATCTTTTGGTCTTTATTTTATCCCCCCATTTTGCGAATTCATTGTCTCTATATTTCAATCTTCTTCTTCCACCACAGCTACTATCTACCACCCTTTTTTATCCCAGAGAGGAAGATGAACGTCGCTGTCACTTTTCCATATAGGAGGGGCATACGGCGTCGTCTGTGCTGACTGAGTGTGAGCCGAATCACTCGTTCGTAACTCGGTGCACACGAACTAGTTTATGGTTTAACCTTTTTCCCTGACATCTCTCTGGAACATCTATAATAAGAGTAGCTCCGCCGCCTAGCTCGGTCTTCCGGGTGCAAACCTCATGGTCTCTACATCCATGAGTTGAAACTCTGAAATTTAATATAACTATGGAAACGAATAAGTTGCCTCGTACCTCATTAATTTAACAGCCAACTATTTCTGAAAAATACATTATTTTCTAATGCCATGATTCTCTCCACTTCACCTGGAAGGCCTCTGCCTACCCCCGACGATCCTCGTCTGGTACACCCTTGAAATCTCAGGTGACCAATCGGTTAAAGCAATCCCGAGAAGGTGCCACCTTTCTAGCCTTTCTCACTTGCTTACTCCACATGTCAACCCCATTCCTATCCCTCACCCGAGACTGCCATCATTCCCGATGTACTATTTACAGCGACCCAAAACGTGCTAACCTCTTATCGGCCATAAAAATATCATTCTCAGCATTGCCCTTCAGAAAGCTTTAGTAGTTGAAGACCCTCTCTTCATGGCAGTGAGAAACGGGTCCCTTATTGTTCAAGTTACCACCCAAAATCAAAGTTCCATCTTGTCCACCTTGTCGTTCTTAAAGTTTCCTGGAAATATCCCTCTTATTGCTACTCCTGATGAAGTTAGAAACCCATCAAAGGACACTGTTTATGCTGCCGTAAAGGAAAACACTAATTTCATTCTACACCATCTTCAAGGAAAGATCTTTGGCATCCTTTTCCACTTACAAAGTGAAAATAGGACTTACAAGTCTAGTGTTCGTCAATTTATTCCCCTACTCCAAACGTTGCCTCAAGTACCAGCAGTTTGGTTATCCCCGAAAATACTTTAGGTGACCACGCGTGAAATCTCCACACTTTAAAAACTGTGGGGGACCCAACATCACCTTTTCCTTAAAATGTCTGTCCTACCTGTTTGAAAAGAGAATCCAAGCACGGTATATGAAATATGGAATTATTAATACACAATGCAAAAACCTATGAAAACGATGAGAAAAGCGAACCATCACACCAGTCAAAAGACACAAATATCCTGCACGACAACGATAATTCTACGCTGCAATTGCAGCAGCTCCCGCGGCTCCGTGTGTTAATCTAACAAAACTACTCCATTTCAGAAGAACTTCACCCACAAATATCTAATATACAGAGTATGCTCCGAAAAAACGGACAACCCTTATCTCCCTTATCATAATATAACAACTTATATTATATATAAACTAAATTCATCGGTTCTGTATATACTATGACTATAATATATATATATATTATCAATATATATACTAATAACTAAATATATAATATAATAATATACATTTTACTACTCACTAATAAATATATATATAAACTACATACGTATACCAACTAAATTCATCAGTAACAGCACGATATATAAGACACATAAACCCTACAAGCTCATATATAATAATCATACGCTAACTATATAAAGTACAATATCAATCACCACCTAGCCTAGGGGCTAACCTGCACAATCCTGAATAGCATACTAATACCCTACCTATACGATAGCTATCAACACACCCCTACCCTAATTACAAACACCCTTATCCCTGCAATCAACTAAAACTTAAAACTTAACTAATAGCAATCACTATAACTTTTTGCTTTCTAATATTATATAATATATATAACTAAGTATTTAATATAAATCCGCCACTATCATAAATACTGATATTGTACTACTTACTCACATCCCATCGCGGAGGCAACCCCACCTCACTCACTACTACTATATAACTAATAAATCAATATACTACACAGCTAACTCTAAAGTGACGTATCACACACCAACTTCTCACATCGTACACACCCCCTACCAACCCTCGATACATACGATACAAAACTAAACCAAGACAACTAATACTTAACTATTATATACATAATATTATAATATATATACATACATATACTATAATACTATATAATAGTTAATAGTATATATAGATATATAGTAATATAATATATATTATGTATAAGATATATAATATATAATAATATATATATATATGTAATTATATATATTATATATATTCTTTTATATATAATAAATATAATATATATATATATTATATATTATATATATATATATAGTACTATATATAGTTATTATTTAATCAGTAATATATTTGATACATCAGGTATATTATGATACTTGTATTATTATATATATATATATAATATATACGTAGTTTATATGTATATAATTGTACTGACTTCAGAAGTTTGAATTCATTATTATCATATTCAATAAAGGATTGTAGAACATCTTATGATTATTATTTTTTTGATTAAGTATATATATATATTAACTTGTTATAATAAAAACCTATTTATTTATAATTAATAAGTATACATACTAACTAATATATATAATATTATACCTCTAATAAAACTATTTATCACCTGTAAGCTATAATAAATTATATATCAATATCGTAATCAACTACGCAATAAATATAATAATATATGTATTGACAATATTCGCACAAACCACCACAACTCCTCGTCTCCCATAACTAATTAACCCCCACATTGTGAAAATCTCCACCGCCCCACTATCACCAACTCAGAACAATATATATCTCAATTGTTAGGAAGCGCAGAGAGGACAAACAGTTTGTGCACGTGGTTTTCATTGTAATTGATTATTAATTATTTTAATCTGGTTAAATAAACTTTAAAAATTATGTAACTTAAACATTTAATTTAATTAGTTTAATTAATGATACTAAAATCTCAAACTTAATTAAATTTAATAAAATTGAGGCAACCCCAATTTTAATATAAAATGTCGTCTTCATTTGATCTAAATATATATTTATTTTTGTGAAGAAGTCAAAAATAAAAATAAATTAATGGAGTATATATTAATTTGCATTAAAGATAATTATCGTACTTCATAATTAACGCTTCAATTATTTTTTTTTTAAATAAATAAAGAAAATTGTTGAAATACAATATAAAATTTTATTATTTAGTTATATTTTAATCTAATCTAATCTAATTACGAGTTATCACATATATTTTTAAGAAAACCACCACTCATGGGGCGAGACTATTCAAAGAGGGGACGTTTCCATTCACGTAAGTACCGAACCTTCTTAAAATTACGTATAACTACATACAATAATAAACAAGCATCAACGTCAAGATCTTAGATAATTAATTTCATTGCCGAATCCTTTCCAAACTCAACCAAAAAAGTATTCTCTTTAACACCCAAATTGATTTTCCACAAATTCGATAGTTGTTAGTAAATAGAAACTAGATACCTAGTGTGACTTTGTTTCTGGCCTGAAACTCGATAACAAATTATTGAGAAATTCACGCAGCTTATCAGTTTATTTTTTGTGTCTGGGACAAATTTACAATAGGCATCGCCACTGCAGTTAAACCTAAGAATAATGGTGCAAGCATTGTAAATAAGGAGGAGAATTTCTGCAAATATTCATGCATACATACATGTATTTGAATAATCACATGTGCATACATGGGCGGAAGTTTAAAAAAAAGCCATGAACTAACATCATTTAGGAAAATTTCTGTAACATGTAAGTATATTAAAACCAAGTTAATAACAGCGTAATATCGCACAAATTTTAATCAATACATTGAACATTTTTAATTCAATATATCCCTCTTAGCCTTAGGCAAGGAATAATATCTTGAAGAAGCTTTACAATTTCTGTAGAAAGAAAAAAAATTATTTAGAATATTTTTGTGAAAATCACGAAGAAGTTTAACATCATTTTAAGGATATTGAAGTTTTTTTCCAACTGCCTCAGGATATTTAGTTTTAAAAATACAATTTAAATTTTTTTTTTTAGTTATTTTTTAATATCAGATTTTGCGATGTTGAAAAAAAAATGAATTTAAATGATGTTTTCTAATTCTCATTGCAGATGTATTATCACGAAAGCAGAGAGGAATAAAAATGTTATTGTGTTTAGAATTTTAGCAAGGCAATACCTACGAAAAAAATTTAAATTAACCGTTAATCGTTTATCACTCTGTACGGAATCTGAATTGGAACCCTGCATATTTGAGGTAGAAACGTCTTCTAATTTTATATTTTGCGTGGTTTTAAGTTCAAATGGTTCAATAGCTTAATGTGATCATGCATGTCCTTTTCCATATCTAATAGAATGTTAACGAATTGAATACACATGGCGACAAGCAAGAGGTTCTCTGAGCGATACCATTCTCTCCATCATATGAATACCATTTTTTCCAGCGAGTTGGAAACGTCTTTGAAAACAGTAAGATATTGAATATAAAGCCGTTTTTGGATTGCCTTCAACGTTCATTTTCATTTTCAATTTTTATTATAATTCTTTAAAACTCAAAATCTTAACAATAAATATATCCGCGCT